>NAVB01000093.1:0-39222 GCA_002179805.1 Acanthamoeba lenticulata | reverse complement strand
TGAGAACGCGGGCGACGCGGTCCTGGAAGGCCTCGCCCTTACTGTCGATGAAGGCCTGCACCGAGTCTGCAGACGCGGCCGGCTTGGCGGGCTCGCCGCCGGCGCCCTGCGGCTTCTCGCTCCCCTGCGCGGCTGCCGGGCCGGCGGGAGGGCTGGTCGGCTGCTGGCCGTTCTGCTGCGAGGCCTCGAGCACGTAGTCGTGGAGGAGAGTGCTCTCCGGCAGCACCATGTCCTCCACCACGATGTAGTGGCCCTCGCACGAGCCCTCCACCACCGGCAGGTCGGCCAGCGGCGCGTTCTGGCGCGCAGAACACAACACCATGTACATGTTGAGTCATGGGACGAGGCGAAGATAATGAAGACGACGAGATGACATACGACGTGCGGGACGAGGTTGAGACGGGCCGGCCCGCGCCAGGCGTCCTTGATCTTGACGTTGGTGGGCACGAGGCTGATCAGCTGCGCGATCTCGGCGGCGCCCGTCACGCTCGGGATGACCTTGAGGTTGATCTCGGGCTTCTCAAAGAACTTGTAGGCCTGCGACAGGTCGAGCCGGTGGTGCTTGTAGACCATGCTGCCCGTGGCCACCTCCTGCTGCCCGTACTTGGTCTCGCCGTACAGCGTGTCCTTGTCCACCGCCTGCATTGCATTGCATGATCCACGGAATGTAAGCCATCGCTGCTCGAGTAGCTCGTTCATTCCTCACATTCTGTAGCAAAAGGCGCGAGACGACGTACGAGGGTGGGGAAGCCGAACTTCTGGGGCTGGCCGTGCACCTCGCGCCCGGCGGTGATGGCCGACGAGCTGTCGGCACACACGGCCGGAAGCAGGGATGAGGCTCCAAGCTGCAGAACACACATGTTGGGGGCAGGGAGGTACCAGTTGACAACGGCAAGCAGGGGGAAGGTGCAATCGGTGTCCTTGTACTTGCAGTCCACCGACGCGATCATCTTCTGGTAGACGCCTGTCCCGCCAGTCCCCCCCCCAACAACAACAAGAATGAGCTTCGTGGCATGCGACATGTGATCCGGATGACCGTACCGTAGCCTTCGGGAGAGTCGCGCCACCATCAAACAGCAGTCGAGGAGGCGTCACGTGAGGAAAGGGAGCGCTCAGGACATGCTTGAACCAACCACGTAGGGGGGAAGGGGAGAGAGAGAGAGAAAAGGAGGCAACGTACCGGAGCTCTCGGTCTTAAGCCACGAGAGATGGATGGTGTCGCTGGGCTCGAGCAGGTCCGGGACCCACTTGCGCACGGCCTCTGGGTCGGTCTTGTAGGAGATGATCATGTACTCCCGGTTCCGCATGTGCGACGGCGCCGCTGTGTGCGTGGCACGCGACGAGCAACAGGATGATCACCATCTTCATCCTCATCGTCGTCGTCATCATGGAATAGACGCGGCCGTACCGGGATAGCTCGGGCAGATGGCGGGCATGGAGGGCAGGTTGAGCACCTTCTCCCTCGTGAGTCGCGTCGGGTCGTCCTGCGGCGCGACCGGGACCGTCTTCGGCGACTCGGCCTTGGTGGCGTCCTTGGCGGCGGGGTTGGCGCTGAGGAAGAAGGTGGTCTCCTTCTTCTTCTTCTTCTTCTCTGCGATGTAGTCGTGGAGCACGAACCCGTGCGGCAGCGTCAAATTCCTGACATTGAAAAACAAATTGTGATCAATAAATGCAAAAAAAAAAAAGCAAAAACGAAAACGAAAACGAAAGCGACGAAGCGGGACGCACGCGCGAATGTGCTTGCCTCCGATGATCTTGTGAACGGGCAAGTCGGCGGCGGGCGCGTTGACGTGCGGGATGAGGTGGAGACGAGCGGGTCCCTCCCAGGCCTCCAGGACTTCGACGTCCTGCAGGTTGTAGGCGACGAGCTGCGCAATTTGAGGCTTGAAGTCGTGTCCCGGGATGATCTGTTGCCGCCCGGCGTGAGTCAGTTGGCGTCTCGGTGTGTCGACAAAAAGGAGAAGAATGCAACAACCTTAAGGTTGCAGTTGAGCTTGCTGAGCGAGGTGGTGGCGGCGGCCTTGTCCAGGCGGTGATACTTGTAGGCCATGGTGCCCATCGCCGCGCGCCGGCCGCCGTAGGTGAGGACGCCCGTGAGCGTGTCCTTCTCCACGCGCAGTTCGGCCTCGGCGTACTTCTTCGGGAAGCCCCAGATTTCGCGTCCGCACGCGATCGGCGGCTCTGCGCACCGCAAAACGAGTGCATTCCAAAAAGCGGTCAAGAAAAGAACGAAAGCGAAGACAAAACAAAACGCGGGCGCGAGTGAGCTCACCATCATTGAGGAACATTTGGACCGTGTAGTTGACGGGCTTGCCCTCGTACAGGCACGGCACGACCGTGCCGCTCTCCTGGTAGCTGCCAAAGCCGGAGCTGTCGGGCATGGCGATCCACTCGTCTGTTGTGTGTGTCGACAGAAACAAGTGAGCGGGTCATTCCTCAGGATCGATAGTCGATAACAAGACCGCACAGAGGACTTGGTTGCTGACTGGTTCGAGGGGCTCGGGGATGACGCGGCGCAGCTTGTCCATGTCCGTCTCGTAGGACACGATGAAGTACTCCCGGTTCACGAACCGGTAAGGGCCCCTTTTTTGGTTCGGTCCCGCGTAATTGGTTGGTTGCTTTAACAGAACTAAAAAGAAAGAAGAAGAGAGGGGCTGGTTGGTACATGGGGTAGGAGGGCGAGATGGCAGGCATGGAGGGCAGCGCGAGGATTTGCTCACGAGTGAGCCCGCCCTGTGCGCACAAGCGAGCCGCATATTCGTCAGCGCCCAACGCAACTTTGACACATTTTGGCATTCGCTCTTTGAACGTACGCGCAAAGCCGACGACGAAGCCCACCGGCGAGCAGCAGCTGCCGGTAGGCTCGTAGGTACAGACGGGCATGCAGAAGAGAGCGCGTAGCCACAGGAGCGACGAAGCATTGTGGTTGTGGTGGGCGTGTGGTTCGAAACTGTTTTGTGCCGGCGAGCAATGGGCAAAAGAATACGGCGACCTCGGCCGCGTGAACAGGAAGTGAACGTGGTCTGTGGACAAGAGGAGCACGTGGAGAGAAGAGCAAGACAAGGGCACTGGAGCTGCACCTCCGGCCCAGCTTGGCGGCCCAACAGGCAAAGCATGGCCCAAGGGCCCAACAGTCCAAACCTTGGGATTTTGGGCGGCCAGTTGTTTTTCATTTTCGTTGTTGTTTCGTTATCGTTTCGTTGTTATTTCAGAATTCACTCATGTTGGTGAAGTGCGCAGAACAAGGGCTAGAAGGGCGACTCGCGGTACTCAGAGGCGCCGAGGCCCCGCGCGTAGGAGTCCCACGAGGCGGCCGACATGGCGGCCGCGCCCGGGAGCAGCAGGTTCTCAAATGTCTTTTGCAGCTGCCCCTTCACGCGCTTCTGCAGCCGCGCCGTGTGCTTGGCCTGCAGCTCCAGCACCTGCATGCTCAGCTCCTCCTCAAACTCGGCCATCTGGTCGGCCACGATCTCTTTCAAGTCCCGCTGCACCAGCACCACCACGACCACAACAAACATCAATAAACAAAAGAAAACGTGAATAAAACAAAAAGTGCACAATGATTACCTTGAGCTTCTTGTAGGTGATGCGGATGTTGAAGGTGCGTGGCGTGTTGGCGGGCTGCATGTTGCCTATCTCGGTCGCGCGCCGCAATCGTGGTGGCGTGTGACGGGGCGACTCATAGCTGTGCGCACACACATATGTGAGGCCACCACGAGTCAACCAGTGGCCACCCGTGAATTAACCTCATAAAAAATGGGCACGCACCTGGCGGCCCGCTCGACGGTCTGCGCCCCGAGGCCCTGTCGGAGCAGGCTCGCCATTCCGATGTTCAGCGCTTCACACATACACACAGCCCAGCACCGCCCAGACAAGCCCGGCATGCCAAGCACGTGACGTCAGCCATGGCTGCCTGTGGTTTGCGGTGGTGGAGAGGGGGGGGGGTGAGAGAGAGCTCCTCACGCACCATCGGAGGTGCTGGCGTTGATGGAGAAGATCGAAGGGACGGGGCCCACCCTGCTGCCGCTGCCGGCCGATCCGACCACCTCGGTGTCGTGGTCGTCGTAGTCGTCCTCGGACTCGTCACTCCACTCCTTTGCCGCCCGCTTCTGCTTGCGTTGCTTGTACTTTTTCTTCTTCTTTTTCTCGTCCTTTTCCTTATCCTCCTCGTGATGCTTCTTCTTGTCGTGCTCCTTCTTCGCCTTCACCGCTTCCTTGGCCTCCTTCGCATGGCTGCGGTCCGTTTCGTCGCCCGAAGGCCCAGAGACGAGTTCGATCTCCTCCGCGGGTGTCATGTCATCTTCATCGTCGTCATCGTTGGTGTTGTACTCGCGGTCGAGAATGCGGAACAGGTCGAAGATGTCCATCTCCTGTGCGGTGTGGCTGTGTTGCTGCCGGGCCCCTCCTGGCCGGCCGCCATCTATTCATGGGCCCACCCCATCCAATCAGCACACGCCATCATCATCATCGCTATCATCATCAGAAAACGCAACAGAAGGGTTGGGGAGGCGCTACCATCGCCACCGTGAGAATGGCCGCCGCTGCCGGTGTGGGAATGTCCGGTTGCGGCGGTCGTGGTGCCCTTGGCCTGCGTCCGCTTCGACTGTGTGTGTGGAATTTGAGCAATGACGAGAGCGCGATAAGCTGGTAGCGCCACATGAACGACGTGTGCTGTGTGGGTGCGTACGATTTTGGCGGCGTGGTAAGAATCCTCGATGATGAAGATGAAGATGTTGAGGATGGCCGTGATGAAGAGTGCGATGAAGGAGTAGAGGTAGATGGTCGGCACGATCGGGTACGGGTAGTTCTCGTTCAGTTGCTCAAAGGCGGCTGTACGCGTGAGCACCCCCCGCTCATCTCAGCTCTCACGCGAGCCAGTAACAACCAGCCAGGGGACGTCGCGAGGAGAAGGCAAGTTCACGTACAGCGGATGTCGTCTCCGTTGAGGAGGGCGAACAGCGTGATGGCCGTGTTGTTCAGGTCCTCAAACTGTTGAAGAAATTGTTGGTTAGGAAAAAATTGAGGAAAACAAAAATTGAGGAAAATAAAAACGTACGCGGTTGGAGTAGGGCGAGAAGAGGACGACGCCCATGAGCATGTACCCGAAGAAGATCGGGAACGCCGAGATGATGAACCGCGCGATGCGCAGGCCCGATATCCTGCGTAACGTGAACCAACCATCAGTGTCGGCGATGGCAAGTGGGGATGTGGATCAGGCCTGAATGAACGCTACCGGAGGGTGAGGATGAGGGTGTAGAAGTGCTCGTAGTACTCGAGGTACCGAAGAATTGTGATCGACGCGCCCAGCGCCCCCATGCCCTCCATGATCGAATAGGCCATCCCCTGTTATTTTTTTTTATTTTTATTTTTTGGTTTGTTTTTTAATATTTCGTTGTTATCCGCCCCGCTTAAGGCCCTGCAAGAGGAGGAGAAGGGAGAGAGGGACGCACGGTCTTGTATCCAAACTCCTCGATGATGCCGAGCACGGAGGCCAGCATCAGGAACAGCGATGTCGCCATGATGTGGATGTTCCTGCGCGAGATGTGACAATAAGCCTCATTGAGTGAAGACGATGATGACGACGGCAATCAATAATGAAAGAGAAGAGAAGAAGAGGGCGACGAACCAGAGCGGGAAGAACTCAAACTTCACGGAGAAGGGGATGCGGGACCAGGCCGGGTACTTCTCCTCCTTCATGACCCTCTTCGGGATGGCCAGGTAGGTCCGGCGCGTTCTCTAAATTCCTCAACGACACCAACAAAAAATGAGTCATTTTCTGGCAATTCGATGCACGAGAGAGGCGCGTACGAGGAAGGTGATGACGTTGGTGAAGAAGGCGCGGATCGCAAAGACGAAGGAAACGAAGTTGAGCGCGAACACGAGCGAGTGGAAAATAGTGAATATGTTTTGCGTCTCCAGCCCTGTCGTCGCAGCAAACCCCGGGTGAGTGCCTCGTTCTGGTTCGCCCATGCCCTCCAAGAAGCGACCGCAGAGAGACGCAACGAACCAATGGAGGTGGTGTAGTAGATCTGCTTGTCGAGGAGAAGCTCGAGCTTGATCTGCCCGCCTTCCTTGATGTAGAGCAGCTGGACGTCCCACATGAACGGGATCGGACCCAGCACGCCCACGTTCAGGTTGACAAAGTTGAACGACAGACTCATCTTCACCTGTTGTTCTCATCCCATCCACACTTCCACCATATGAGCAGCAATATTCAAAAGAAAAAAGAATATGATAAAAGAAAAACAAAGAAAAAAGAGGTGAGGGATTGGGACCATGCGGTGGAAGGCGTCCTGCAGCTGGCCCGGGTCGGTCACGTTGAAGGGTCCAAAGGGCGAGTCCTGGGTCAGGTTGAACACCACTGCGCGGCCGGCCAGCCAGTAAGCCAACAATCGCAGGACGTGGACTACGTCGTGGGCCACGAGAGGGAAAGAGGAGAGAGGGGTACTGTCGGTCTGGCCGAGGTCGTCGGCCTGGATGTCCCACGTGTCGTTGGTGAGGACGAAGAAGTCGTGGTCGTAGGCGCTGTAGAGCATGCGAATGGGCCGCACGTCCCCAAGCGTCTCCCGGTCTGAGTGCCGCTGCAGGAACATATCCACTGCCAGGCTATTGATTTCACTATACTGTCATCGTCATCGTCGTCATCACCGTACACGAAGTCAGCAGACGTCGAGATGAAGACGAAGAAGAAGAAGGCGTAAGTACTGTATCTACGGTTCGCTTGATGGAGTTGATGACCTCCTCGACGGTGTGCATGGCGACGCCGGTGGTGTCGGGGTCGGCGCCCTGGACGAGGAAGAGGTCCTCGAAGGTGTTGTGGGTGGCGCGCGTGTACTGGGCGGTCTCGACGTAGGCCAGCAGGACCTGAACCGTGACGACGATGAAGATGAGGGCGTGGAGAACGACCTTCCACGGCACCCGGTTGTACTTCTTCCACTTCTGCCACGGGCTGAGGAGCATCGTGTCGGCCAGCGACATGCGCGGCCGGTCCCAGCAGTGGGCCGCCAGCGTGCGGTAGACCTCTGACCCACGCCAGGCGGCGGTCATCGTCGCCTTCACCTTCCCGGCGGCCGTGCCGTCGACGGCGCGTCGTCGCTCAATCTCCTCTTTGGCCTCTTGCTCGCTAAGCGGCCGCCCGTTGGACGCCATGGAGGGCTTCCTCTTCTTGTTGGGATCTGGATGCGAGGCGGACGAAGTGGCGGCGGAGCCAAGCAGCGCGCCCTGTTCCTCCCGCTCGCGTTCGAGTTGCTGCATCTCAAAGGCCGAGAGGGTGCGCTTGAAGTCGGTCATCCGGAAGGTTCCTTTTCTCCTACGCTTACGTCTGCAGTTGACAGATTCGGGGCAGTTGATGAGCCCGAACGAGAGCGAGAAAAATCTGACGGCAGCAAAAAATGAATCAAGAAAGTAAGAAAAGAGAGGATGAAAACATGCATCACAAAGACGTTTGTCAGGCTGAGGAAGCAAAAAGACAACTTACCGCTGAATTTGCTGATAGCTGGCCACAATCGATCCTTAGTTGTGCAGAATCGATAGATGAGCGATTTGCACCTGAAAGTCCATACAGCTTCGCGGCCACAACTGTGCAAACTACAACAAACACGTGGTTCGTTCAAGGTCTGCCAGCTCTAACCTTAAGGCTTACTTCACACACGCAGTAGCACGAAAGCACCAAAGCGTGTTCTGGTGAAGGGTTTTGCGTCGACACACCGCGTCACCTTCTTGGCACACCATACCATGGTGGGTACCGACACGCCAACGCCTCGTCTCGAGGAGGCAAAGAACAGTTTTGACGAGCGCCAAAGAGTTTAATGATCCTCCTGCTGTGGCGGGCTTGATGCCTCCTTGAGATTCTTCATCGAGAGCCGCACAGCGTGAAAACCTCGCGTCAAGCGGTGGGTGAGCTTGGGCTTGTTTCCTCCTTGGGGATCGTACGACGACTTGTTGCGGAGGCTGCCGCCAAAGTCCTCCGCCGGTTCGCATTGACGCGACCTCAGGGCGAGCTCCTTTTCTCCCAACACGATTGGCGGTCGAAGCAAGTAGGACATGATGGAGCTGACTTCGTTTAGCCGGTAGGTGGCTTTCTGTAGGTGAGCGATGTTGACGGTGACCTTGGCGAGGAGGCTCATCTTCTCAAAATTGATCCACGCTGGGTCAGGCAGTCGATCTACGTTCTCCTCGATGAAGGTGAGCTCTTTCAGGTTGAGCGCCTGAAAGGGTACCAGCGGTGGCTTCGTGGTTGAAAGCAACTTGCGATAGTTGGCGTAGTTGTGGCTGGGATCCGTGACCGAAGCTGGCGAAAGAGGAAGCTATTCTATCAGACGGGTGTGTGAGGTTTCTTTGTTTAGTAGTAGGCAGGTACCTATCTCTTCCAGCTTCTGCAGGTACTTGGGACTCACGCCTTTCCAAGAGGCTTTGAGGCGAGACACGGGGCCCAAATTCAGGGCCAGGTGAATGGCCATCACAGAGTTGAAGTTGTTCAGCGCCAAACACTGCATGGCCAGCTCGATAAACCGCTCGATTACCACAGCGCGTTGCTTGTGGTTTGGCGTGAGCACAACCTCTGAGGCCACCCAATAGCAAGTCTGCTCCAGCCAAGTGTCACAGTCAGCTCTGTGCATCCAAGTCTTGGGCCACCACAAACCTGGTTGAATCTATCGATCGCGTTGCGTATGAGGGGCGCCTTGCTCCGGTCTGGTGAGCTCCAGGCCTTGTTGTAGAACTCATGATGTGGTATCGGACAAAAGAAAGTACATTCGAGCCTTGTCAGCTGCCGCGCCACCTGATCATCGTTCGTGAGTTTCTGGCCAAGAATGGGTCAAGTGAATGGAAAGGAGAAAGACCTCGATCGGGGAAAAGTCCAGCAGGGACGGGTGGCTTTGAAGGGGGACGAGTGATTTGGGGGCGTCGGCGAAGATGACGGGGTGATGTTCATCCAGCTCGTCCACTCGATGTTGCGCTTTTCCCTGCCACTGCCCTCAGCAAGCAAGACTTTGGAGAGCGGCTGGTGGGACAACTTACTCGCGCGATGCACAACATGCGCCAGCTAGGCGATCTGCCGCTGGTGGTGGCCACCATGCTCTCAAATGCGTTGAGCTCAGCCATGAGATCAGGCTGGTACAAGAAGTCAGAGTAGAACAACTCGATCCACGTTTTGACCACCTTGATCACTCTGTGATGTCTTTTTAGCTGGTGCGCCAGGCGGTCGTGGGGTCAGCAGCTGAATGTACTTTTGTCGTACAACGGACTGTCGGGCACGACAATGTCGGAAGCTCTCCCCCAGCTGCTGGCTGTCCAAGTGGATTCCGTTGTAGCTAGCACCAATGGGTGAGTACGGTGCCGAAGATAAAGCCACTGTTGGTAACGGCGTACCAACTTGCCAACCGTTGCATCAGCTCCACACTATCCGTGAAGTAGCGGTGAGTAGCAAGGAAGGTTTCCACAAAGGGCTCCTCTCCTGTACCCACGATGTTAGGGGCGTCCCACGCAAGAATGAGAGCTCTATAGGCACCCAGCTCGTTAAAAAGAGCAGCGAAGAGTCCCTCATAGGTGCCTGAAACAACAGTCTTGCGACCGTCCACGACCACCACCTTCGTCTCTTCTGGCCGCTCCAGCTTCACATAGAACTCTACTGCTGAGCTGGACAGTCCTTCAACTCGGCTCAGCTCTCCAAAGTAGGAGGTTTTATGCTGCGCGTTCTCTTCTGTGTCTTGCGCTGTCTCCCCCGTCTCCACTTCAAGTATTGCCTCTTCAACGTGAGAGGTGTGAAGGTCACTTTCTTGGGCATTATCTGCCCCCCCCCCAAGTCTCAGTCAGCTTTGTTCGTGGCTCTTCTTCACTTGTAGAGGAGGAGCACCTGCAAGCTGAATGGCCACATAAGTGTGCCTGGCGGAGAAGTCCCATGATGCCAAGAAAGGCTCTGAGTTGGTACGCCGTAATGGCACAACCAGGTCGGCAAACGTGTCTGACTGGACTCTGTTCTTCAAGAGAATCCCTACGGCTGTCGTTCCTCTCTTTCGGCCTCCTGCTCCAACAGGAGAAGATCTGGCTAGTTCATGTCGCTGCTTGAAGGCTGGGAAAGCGGGCTGGGGGATCCTGGGACGTGGGGAGGTGCGAGGAGTAAAACCTGGGCTAGCCATGAGATAGCCCGGCATCCAGCTGGAGCTTTGGACACTTGGAGCTTGAGCTAGCTCAGGGGCAGCTTCTTCACCTTTGCCATCTTGGTCTTCCATCATCATCATCTTCGCTTTGACCCCTAAGGGGTGGCCGGTTATTTCCTGGTGTGGTCTGAACACAGAAGGAAAGCGAACCGAGCAGTCCTGGGCTGCTGCCGCACAAGGCAAGCCTTCTAGAGAGGATTCACAGATGCGTTTATGAGAGAGTTGAACTTTCCGTGTGTTCAACATCTTTCCTTGCCCTTGGTCCCAGGCTCAGCCTCGGCTTCGTCGGTGGCGACCTCCATGGCAGCAGCGTCCGCCGCAGGTTCAACTGCCGCGGCCTCGTCCTCGTGCATAAGCAGCAGCGCAAGGACAGCGGCCTTGTCCTGGTCGTTGAGGAACAGCTGCGCGCAGCGTCCGGCCTTCCACGCGGCCACCTCCACCGTGCTGCAGCACATTCATGAGCCGGTCAGTCACGTCGAGAACGCGTGCGGGCGCAAAGGAACAGGAGCCAGAGGAGGAGGAGGAGGAGGAGAAAGGAGTCGTACTGCGTCAGCTCGGGCAGCTGCACCTTGAACACGCAGCCGCCGTTGTCTGCCAGAAACGAGCACAACGACGCGCATTTTTTCCACTCAAAAATCAGACACCTTCTGAAGAGAGAGAGAGAGAGAGAGGGAGAGGAGAGGAGAGGTGCCAACGAACCCAGTGCGGCGAGGGCCTGTTGGGTGGGCTCCAGGAACTCCGAGATGGGCGGCGAGCGCTGCTTGACGAGCAGCAGGAACTCGTCGCGGGTGAGCCGCACGATCCGCTTGTCCATGTAGGGTGACAGCACCGACAGGCCCTGGTCACCGCGCAGTCCGCTCATGTCAGCCCGTGTGCGTCTTCTCAACCAACGCGCGATCTGCTCTGCTCTGCTCTGCTTTGCTTTGCGCGCGGGGGCGGAGGACGTACCTCCTGGCTGGGCCGGTAACGGCAGCCGATGTTGGGCGGGGCGTGCTTCTTGAACACGGCCACTCCCGTGTTGATCGTCTGCTCGCCGTGACGCCGCAGAAGTGGATAAGACAGAGCGAAAGAGAGAGCGAAAGAGAGCGATGGAGAGATTAGAACGACACGTACGCGTCGGAGACCGTCTTGGCAGTTGAAGAGGATGTCCTTGACGCCGTCGCTGACCAGGTAGATCGAGAGCGCCGCCTCGGCGCGCACCATCAGCTGCGCCTCGGGGAAGTCGTCCCGCACGCCATAGTACTCCCTGCATAGGAAAAAAAAGCTGACGTCAGCACTCGCTTGCCCATTGGCCGGTGCCTGGACTTGGGACGAGTTCACGCACTTGGCCGCGCGCCACTCGGCCAGCATGGGGCCGGTGAGGGGCAGGAAGGGCTCCTCCTTGCCCCACTTCTTGCCGGCTGCCGCCCGGCGTCGGTCGCCCTCGGCGGGCGCGTCAGCGCCCTCGGCCTGAGCGGCGGCGCCATCGGTGGGCGTCTCGCCGCGGAGCTCCTTGCCGACGATCTCCTTGACGAGGTGCTTGAGCTGCGGGTCGAGCACGATCTGCTCGTCCTCGTCCTCATCGGCCGCCACCGGCGCAGCAGAGCTCGACGTCGACGTGGCCTCCATCGCCGACACGTCGTCTGCGTCGGGACGCGGCTTGCCGCGGGGCATCTCGCCCACCTTTTGGATCACCGCTACGAAGAAGCCGCCCGTGTTCTGGTCCTGCGGGTACACCCGCACGCTGTCGATATAACACCGCACAGCACGTGAGTGACTACCACGCCCATGTCGACAACAACAGCTAGTGCCGGGGGCGAGATTCGAACCAGCGCTCGAGGTGGAGCTCGCGGGCATTGGCAGGCGGGAAGCACGACGCGTGGATGAAGCGCTTGCTGCGGGCGGGCAGGGCCTCGTGCGCGGCGTACCAGCCGGGCGCCCAGGCCGCCGCGGCGGCGTCCTCCTCAGACGCGGCTTGGCGGTTGTTTCGCTTGTTGCGGGGCTTGTTCATGTCAAACACCTCCCATGTGGTGAGGCCCGGCCGGCGCTTGAGCTCGGGCAGCTGCTCAGACACGTCGACCAGCTCGAGCGCGCCCTGCGCGCGGTTGAGGAGGGCAGCGACGACGGCCTCGTTCTCGACGGGGTTGAGCGAGCAAGTGGAGTAGACCATGCGCCCGCCCACCTTGAGCAGGTGCGCCCCGCGCGTCGCGATTCGCAGCTGCAGCGTGTGGATGCCTGGCATTCCAGTCGCGTTCGTCAGCCCAGAGCTCCGGGACGAGTACAAAGCACATTGCGGGAATAAGGAAGAGGAAGAGGAAGAGGAGAAGGAGGACCATTGGCCAGGTTGGGGTGCCACTTGCGCCAGAGGTCGATGTTCTTGCGAAGCGTGCCGTCGCCGCTGCACGGCACGTCGGCAAGGACACGATCGAACGCCAGGTCCCTCTCGCCTACGTTACGCAAAACATTTACCAAATATTTCGTGTTTAACATAAAAATAACATAAAATAGAACATTTAAAAAAATAAAATAAAATGACGATTGCGTAGAGGTGTTGTACCGGCAGAGGAGTTGGAGGTGAGGGTGAGGCGCGGGAAGGACTGGGCGGGGAAGTTGGTGACCATGCCGCATGGGCTGGCCAGGCGCTTCATCTGGTGCACCAACATGTAGCACCGCTTCTCGTCCACGTCGTTGGCCACCACCACGCCGGCTACCACGCAGCACAACAACCATGTCAGCCATTCGGGGTCATGACACAACACAATGTGCCGAGCGAGGCCTCCAGGCGTGATGTACTCGGGTTGGTGCTGTTGGCGTCCTTGTGCATGGCCTCCAGCATCTGCGCCGTCTTGGAGCCGGGCGAGGCGCACATGTCCAACACCCTGTCCGTGTGTCATGTGAGCCGAGGGCTGGCTAGCATGGCGGGGCGTGGAGGCGCGCGTACCAGTGGTGGCCCTTGACGTCGAGGAACAGTGGGGGCAGCATGCTCACCGCCTCCTGCCGCGACACGTTACCCTGTGTAGAGGAAGAACAAAAGAATAAGAACGAAGCGAACGAGCATCAGAGGTCAGAGCAGCCTCGGCGTGTGCCTCAGGGTCGATGAACGCACGTTCTCCGTCTGGGCGACGAGGAACTTGCGGAATCGGTTGAAGATGGGCGACTTCCGCATCTCCTTGCGTCCGGCGCTCAGCTGCCAGGCAAGGCCGCCAGGGTACCTGCGCATGTTCGTGCAATGTTGAGTGGAATGATGATTACAAGGTAGCACGTGTAAAATCGCGAACGATGAGAAGAGCGAAGGGTTTACCAGGGAATGCGCTCAAAGGCGAATGCCTCATCCACTATGGTCTCCGCGGCCTTGGCCATCCCAGGGCGGAAGAAATCAGCCACCTTGGCCGTCATGAGGGGCTCGAACGGAGAGGACGACGTGATGCGGATGGTCGTGGGCAAATCTTTTCGCATGGTCTCCAGCAAGAGTTGCCAGTCCCGCTCAATCGCCTCTGCACCATCATGACGATCGAACCCAAGGACCTTGTGGTAGTAGTCCTCGAACAGTGCATTCTTCTTCTCAATGGTCCAGCTGGCCTTGGGCTCGCCCAGATTAAACCACACGTCCTTCTTGGCGCCATCGGCGCCCTCGGCACCCGTGGCCGGCGTCTGGTCCTTCCGCTTCCTCCCCTTACTGCCCTTCCATTTGCCCATGTTTCAAATCTTACCCGATGACAGAGATGACGATCTAAAGGTGAAATGTTTTTCTTAAATGATTGTTTGCCAATCACAACTCCGCGAACAAAACCCCAGAAACGAAGAAGAACGAGACGCGGAGCGGCAAGGCGAGGGGGGCACTTCAACTTGTCTTCTTTGAGTTGTTCAGCGTTGCACACAAACCACACGTGTAGCAGCAGAACCTCCCCAGGAAGCCAGTCAAGCCAGGCCAGTGAGGCTACACCACTCGCTGGATCTGGAGTGACGTGTTGGGCGCGAGTGGGCTGACCTCGGCGGCCTCTGGCGGCGCGAGGCGCGATCGGATGTAGAAGATGAGCCAGTGGAGGAGGTAGAGCGCGACGATGACGGCGTTGGCCAGGGCGGCGATGCCCAGGTTCCTGAGGTCCGAGTTGAAGATGAGGAAGCCGGCCAGCGACAGCGGCGGCACGGCCAGGAGGAAGACGCCCACCTTCCCGCCGGGCACGCGGAAGGGCCGCGGCGTGAGGGGCTCAAAGAAGCGCAGCGCAAAGAGCGACGCATACTGGAGGGCGATGTTGACGACTCGCATGAGGGTGGTGACCTCGGCCAGCTCGTTGAAAGGCACGCGCGCCAGGAAGCAGCACACGACGCCCACCATGAGGAGGGCCGCCACGGGCACCACCTCGCCGTCCTTGCGCCGCACGGACCAACCCACGGGCCGCGGCAGCTTCTGCGCCCGGCCCTCCTCGAGGGCCATGGCCCAGCAGGTGCGCGCCAGGGTGGCGATCAGCGCGTTGGCCATGCCAAAGTTGCTCACCGCGGCGGCGATGGTCATCAGGATCCCGAGCCAGTCGCCCACCTTCTCGGCGATGGTTTGGAAGAACCCGGCCTGCCACTGCGTCCAGTCGGGCACCACCCAGTAGCCCAGCACCACCGGCACCACGTACGTCGCCCACAGCAGCGGCACCGTGCAGACGATCCCTGCGCAGGAAAGAAGAGAAAAGAAGAGAGAGGCGTGACGTCATGCCACGTCAGCCGCCCGGTGTTCAAGCACGGTCGTGTGTGTGTGGGATGGCGCCAATACCCCTGAGGTAGGTGCCGCGCCCGCCCTCGACCTCGCCCGCCATGGCGCCTGGTGGCCGGATGATGCGTGGTGAGTGCAAAAGAAAAAGAAAAAGAAAGCGTCGTGAGAGGACGGACCCATGATGTCAAAGCCGTCGAGGTTCCAGATGATGACGCTGACAAAGAGGGCCCAGTCGATCGAGCCGAAGCTGCGGGTGTCGAGGACGGCCTTGGGGTCGAAGTAGCCCTCCACGGGGATGGCCACCACCTCGATGACAAAGGGCAGCAGGATGACGAACAGGATGGCCAGCGAGAGGCGGCTGAGAAAGTCCACGCCGATGATGTTGATGGCCACCACGGCCGCCAGGAAGGCCACCTGGATGAGTAGCTCCTGCCACCAGGTCAAGTGCACTGGCAGGTAGTCGATGAACAGGCCCGGGTACATGGCTGCGTCGAAGAACAATCCATTTTATGAAAAAAAGTAAATAATAATTGTTAAAAATGTAAACATAAAAAGAAGCAAAAGCCACGAGTGCGCACCGAGAGTGGTGAAGTTGGCGCATATGATGTTGTAGGCATTGACCCAGCCCAGGAAGTCACCGAACGCTCGCTGCACCCTGATGATGATGACGATCGCGCGACGGGTTGTTGTTGCAGATATCAGACCCCAAAGTCGAGGGTGGTGGTCGTGTGGGCGTGGCGCAATCCTACCAGACGATGTTGCCGCCGTTCTCGGACATCATCAGCGACAGCTCGGCCGACATGATGGCCTGGGGAACGCTCCAGATGAAGGGCACCACCAGCAGCCCGATAATCGCCACCAGCGGGCCTGTGGCGTTGTTTGCCACAAAGGAAAAACAAAATAAGAATTAATTAAAAATATAAAAAGTGAGATATAATTTTAATTGTAATTTAAAAGAGAGATAAGAGGAAGCCTTTGTACCGGCTGCCCCGACGATGTCCTCAATAGAGAAGGGCCCGCCCGATATCAGAAAATAGGCCATAATGGTGAGCCGGAGCGCCCCGATGCTGCGCTTCATGTCCTCTGCTGGGTGATGGAGAGTTTCGACCACCTCGTCGGAGTTGCTTTGCCAGTCGTGCGCGACCAGCAATCCATCTTTCTCACCCCCAGTCGTCATCTTCTGCGACGGGTTCTGTTCTTTTTCCCGCTTCGTCGAACGCCGAACTCAGCCACTCTCTGTGCGGAAGCACCACACTCCGGCTGAGTGTTGTCACGAAGCGTAGGTGCCCTGCAAGGTTCGGACCAACAAAGAAAGCAGGACCGAACTGTCAAGAACTAAAAAGCCGTAACTAGCCAGGAAATACTCCAGGAAAAGAAAATGAGAAACACCTGCAGCAGTAACCTGCCACTGAACGTGCCACGACGCGGGCCATTCCCAGGTTCACTTTCACCTGAAACTGCACATGGAGCTGCCTTCAAGTCCCTTGGGCCGATGACCAGGCCAGGCATAAGGTGCAGACCCTCTGCAACTTCTGGCGTCTGGCCTGCAAACGGGCCGCGTTTGTTTTTAATTATTTCTTGCATGGAAATTAACTTTAGTAAATACGTGGAGCATAGCCCGATAGCGCCAGCAAAGAGAATCGACTTTACATCTTCACGCTCAGAATGAGCTTCGTGCGCAGAAAGACACCACGCAAGCGGGCCGGCAGCCAAGTTGGCGAGCCCAATATGAATCATCACGAGGGCAAGGGCGGTCCCCGCACCACCATTGGCAGGGTCCCCCTTGCCCTTCTCTGCGTTTGCGGCCTGTTCGTGCTTTTCTTCAGCTTCCCGTATGGCTCGGCCACTGTCCCTCTTCGCCGCCAGCTGAATCGCATGGAGCCGACCAGCTGCAACGTGACCTCGCACGAGACCATGATGTGGTACACCAACGGCGACGGCTCGCCAGCCCGCTATCTGCCAGGGCTCGGTGTTGCCTTCATCGTGACGGCGCCCACAACAGGCCGACCCATTGTCCACCATGGCACAGCCCGACCAACGACTGTCGAGGGGAAGTCGTGGACAGACCGTCACGGACGAGACGCCTTTCACGCGCGCTTTCCGGTCGGTGCCTCGATCTCGTGCTTCTACAGCCGCGACGACCTCACCTTCGTGGCGGTGAGCAACAGCAATGACAGTGATCTGTTTGTACCTTGGTTCGGCGGCTCTCTGGCCCTCTTTATCTCCCTCAGCTTTGGCCCCATTCTTGCTGTCGGCCTCCTGGCCCGACGACAGCCAGAAGAAGAAAACGACGACAGTGATGACGACAACAGCGCACAAGACGTTGCCGCCACCAACCACTCATCAACGTCCAGCGGCTACGTGAGCGACCCTTGGGAACAACAGGGAGGCAGTGAGCGTGTCAGTCCGCACAGGCCTCGCAGGCGCAGCGCTCGAGTTCCAACACCATGTCAACGCTGGCTCCTGATGATCTGCATTCTGGTGGGAGCATGTGCAGTTGCCGTCTTCACGTACTACGACCTGGCCTACGACGACCTGCACAAGGCGCATGTCCTCCAAGACATGGTGCCGGCCGAGTGCAACGTGACCTCCCACGAGCTCATCCTGTGGCGTTCCACCGGCAACGGCAGAGCACCGCGCATCATGCCTGGCATCGGCGTCACCTTTCGGGTGCCAGACAGCACGGGCCAGGAGGGGAGCACGCTCTGGCAGTCGAGGGCCAGGGCGCACGTGCTTGAGAATGCGGCGTGGATGGATGACTATGCGCGGACAGCTTTTTACGAGCGCTACCCCATCGGTGAGCTGATCACTTGCTTCTACAGCCGCAAGGATCCTTCTTTTGCTTCAGTCACCAACGATGATGACGGGCTGCTTGGCGTTTATGTGTTTTGTGTGGTGTCTGTTGTGTTTAGCTTTGTGGTCTCCCTCATTGTTGGTGGTTTGGGGGTGGTGATGGGGTTTTTTGGGTGGGGAGCTGTGTTTGGCTGTTTTCGGCCAAGCGATATTCCACTCTGCCCTCGGTAAATACAGAAACACATTGGCAAACGAAGAACGTTTGACGCGATTAGAGCCCCCACAGTTCATCATCTTCTTCATCGTAATACATCTCGCAAAGTGCTCCCACCTCGTGGTGTAGCAGGCTCTGGCGCTTCTGGTCGTCCTCTTCTTCTTGCCACTTCTGGCGTAGGGCATAACGCACGGGGAAGCTGCCCTCCTCGGCGTCCCACGTCGCCACCCAGGCCGCCTCGTACAGGAACACAAGCACGGCCTGCGCAAACGGAGACGCTTTCAGGACCGGATCCTTCTCTCTTTGGGGACGAGGGCCGCGGCGGTTGTGCACCCAGCGCCCGCGGCCCTTGTCCTCGATTTCGGCAGTTGTGACGTCAGCAGCAGAAGCATCTGAGCCCTGTGCAGAGGTGGCGGGTTGCTGGAGGAGCGAGAGGCCGAGCAGGTGGCCAAGGAGCTCAATGGCCTCCCTGGCCGTGACCTTTTCCTTGCGGCTCATATGTGAGAGCAAACGATCGAGCTTGATCAAGACCGCGCCCTCCTCGACCTCGCTTTCTTGCCTCCCCTTCTTCTTGTCCAATAATGCTGCTTCTTCCTCCTCCTCCTCCTGTTCTTCTTCCGCCTCCAAAGCCTTGGCCGCGAGAGCGGCGCGGAGCCGCGGGTGATGGCCTACCACGCGCGCCGTCACCACCGACTGCTCATGCGGACCGCGGATGTAGCCGTTGGCCGACTTATTCGACACACGGACCACCACCTCTACCGGCGGCCACCCTTTGTCGGCGTCAGAGGCAATGTCAGCGTCGGCGTCGGCGTCGGCGTAGGCGTCGGTGGCAGCTCTGGTGGCGGCAAGTTCGGCGCGACGAAGTGCGGCGGCCGAGACAGGGAAGGCGAACTCAACCGTGCGATCGGTAAAGCTGGAGTACTCGCCTGGCACGAGGTGGAGCGCGCGGGCGTCGACGAGCCGCAGCCGTCTGGCGGCGTCGACACAGCCGTCGAGCTGGGCCAGCGCAAACTTGGCGACACTCTTGACAACAGCCCACATTCCATCTTTGCCCTGAAGGCGCTGCTGGATGTAGAACGGGGTGCGGGCGAGCCTCTGCTGGCCGACGAACTGCCGCACGCGCCTCTCGACGCGCTCCCACAAGCCGATGGTGGCGGCGGTGACAGGCTGTGCTGGTGCGTGGGCGTCGAGAAAGGCATTGAGCTGCGCGACGTAGGGCGTGTGCAGCTCCTCGCGCTTAATCCAACTGGCCTTGCGCAGCATGCTGTTCGTAATCTGGCGGTTGTTGACATCAACACCATAGTTGAATCCTTTTCGCAGCAGCTCCACGTCGTCGTGCCACGCAAAGCCCAGGCAGGCCAGCAGCGTGGTCAGCACCTCGGTCGCCGTCCACCACTGGCCGCCGCCCTCATCAGCGTTGCCGTCATCGTCGCCGTCGTCATCAGCCGCTTTGACGGGCAGCCCAAGGCACGACCAGAGCTTGCGCAGGAGGGCAAAGTTGGTGCCTGTGAGGTGACTGCGGCAACTGCGGTAGTAGTCCAAAATGACCTTGTCCAGAGGTGCAGAGGACGATGACTCCTCTTTCTCATCTTTTTTCTGGCCTACACCTTCTTCTTCTTCTTCTTCCTCTGTAGAAGAGGCCTGTTCCAGGAGTTGCTTCCAGCTGGACGACGAGGTGCGCAGGTCGGCAAAGACCTGCAGGTCCCAATCATTTTCCCGGTGGTCCCACGCCTGCAGCACCTGCAGGCCCACCTCGACCCGCTCTGCAATATGTTTTATTTTTTAAAAATGATTAAAAAGAAAAAGAGAATAAAAAGCAAAGAATTACAACCGAATAAAAGAGCGAAAGCGAACAAGATGCTGGTACCGTGGGGCATGTCAGGCAGACCGAGGGACAAGCAGGCGCTGAGTCCCAGTGCGTAGGAGTGGCCGAGGTAGTCGTCCTCCCGACGCAGGTGCTCGATCTTGAGCAGCGGCGCCTGCTCGGTGCGCGGGGCAAGGAGGAGCTGGCGAAGGGCCTCGAGCTTGGCTGGCGCGAACGACCACACCCGCCACACGTAGTCGAGCACCTCGTCCAGCCTTTTGTGCACGTACATGTTTGTGTGTGTGTTTGTTGGTTGGAATCACGAACCATTGACCACCAGAGGCCATGAGCACGAGTAGAGTAAGAAAAAGAGAGCGAGAGAGAGAGAGAGAGAGAGCGGACGCAGGGATGAAGTACCGTGATTGCTGGAGGCGGGCCTGAGCCACGCCCAGGGTCAGGTCTGCCATCACGCGGAAACGCTCCTTGGCTTGCGCCGCCTTGACCGAGTCGGACAAGAGAGGCAGGTGCGTGGCGGCGCCGTCCTGGGCTGATGATGATGATGGTGGTGGCGCGAAAAAGTGGTCGGCGAGGAACTGGTCGAGCGGCGCGCCAAGCGACAGAGGGAGACGCCTGGAGCCTTGGCCCCCGAGGGCATGGTCGACGGCATCCTTGATGGCGTGGCACGTGAGCCGCAGCGCAGCCACGCCGCTGAACGTGTCGACTCGTCCGTGCCTCGATGGAATGTGACTGCACGCACGTCAGATGAGACAAAAAGTGAGCAGAGAACGCGTGGAAGGCGGTGCACAACGCACCAAGGTCGCAGGGGGCGCAGCAGCTTTTCTTTCTCTTCTTGGCCCTCGTAGACGTCCCAGTCGACTTCAAATCGGCTACTCTCGGCACGCACGCGACACAGCTCGGGCACCCAAGCAGGCAGTGCCACTTCTGTTGCCGAGTGCTCTGGCGTATTTTCTAATCAACTTTGATTTTGAAGAAAGACAAGGAACAAAGGAGGGGTCAGTACCACCATAGGAAGGATTGGAAAGGAGAAAGTCGAGAAGATGGCGGAAGGCGACGTAGGGCAGGTCATGCAGCAGGCTCCATTCGAAATGAGAGCCTTGTACACGACCCCTCTTTTTGTTTGGCGACGCAGTGGGAGGCACAACACATGCAGTTGTGGTGTGACCAGCTTGTTCTGTTGTGGCCTCTTCCCTGGCTCGCTTCATCACGCGGTGGTGCAGACTGAAGCGGAGCTCAACAGCATCAAAATAAGAACCTGCCGCTGTAGCGCCAAAAGCTCCTGCTATTTGACTTTTAACAATGCAGACTGCTTATACGCAGGTAGTGCCAACTTGTTGGGAGCAACTCATATGAGCCCGATCGCCGCCACCGCCCTCGCTTTGGCTTGTAACGTCAACGTGCCAGTTAGCCCGGTGCGCCACGCCATTCACCGATAGCGCGACGGACCAGAGAAACAACTCAGAAAGCTGATCCCTAATTGGCGTAAAAATATTATATTATCTGCAAATAATAAAACAGTAAAAGCAAATGGAAAGCAACAGCGCAGAAGGCGTCAGTGTGGAGGCGAGAGAAGTGAGACCGTCACGGGCGAGGATCACCACCTTTCAGTTGGCTCCGGTTGGCCTGCTTCCTGGTACTTCTCCTCTCCTTTACAGGCTTGTTCAGGCCTGACAAAGTCCGCACGACACACAGGGAAGCTGTGCGTGTTGCACGGCCCCAAGGTGGGCGGCTACTCGTTCCACATGGCCGAGGTCGGCATCACTCACGTGGTCACCCTTCTCAACGACAAAGCTGAGGAGTCCAAGGCCCGCGTATGCGAGCGCCCGCATCCCCAGCGCTTCAAGCGTCAAGCAACAGGATCTTACTCACATACTGCTCTATCTTACACTTGCTCCACACAGGCGGTGGAGCGCCAGACCCAGGCCGAGGGCGCCCAGTGGCTGTGGCTACCGCTCCAGGGGGCCAACCCTCCTCCGCCAGAGGACTTCCCACGCATCTTGGCGTTCGTTCCCGTTCGCCAGGTGACGAATTGCTGAAGTTTGACTCGAGCCCAACACAATGACCACAGGATCATGAGGCAGCTGCGCGAGGCGCTGGCACAGGAGAACACGGGCGTACTCATCCACTGCTCGGCAGGCCTTCACCGGACGGGCATGATCGCCAACGCGCTCCTTCGCTTCATCGGCCATGACTCGGCCAGCGCGCTCGAGGTGCGTGCACGTGGTCCCTTGTCAGCTTACGCCCTCTCACACACACGCATCCGCGCACCCGCGCACAAGCAGGTGCTGCGGCAGAGTCGAGAGCAGACAGCAAACGGGGCGGGCGCGCATCGACTGGCCTGGGCCGACGCATTTGTTGCCTGGGCACAAGAGCAGTCCGCTACCTCCATGTGGTGAGAGCTTAAGCGCAAAGAGCAATAAAAGGAGGGCCGTCACGGCAGTTTTATTCAAAGCAGAACTGTGATTAGTAGTAGCGACGGCGCCGGCCATAGCCCGGGCGGAAACCTGGGCCGCGGCATCGCCTCCTGCCTCCTCCTGCAGAAGATCCTGAAGTGAGCTTCGAAGATCTTGCACACGTGAGCGTGTAAAAGATCACGTCATGTACCAAAGCCGCGAACAGGAGCGTGGTGGTGATGGTGGTGGTGCCGGCTGAATAGTCCTCCCATTATTCTTGCTGTTTGCTTGAAGGTGAACGGATGGGCTTCTTGTCGTCGGTTGAGTGAAGTAGTGGGTGTGGGTTAGTGGTGTGCGTAGTAAGATGAAGAACAAGTGAGCCGAGAGAGCTTTAAGAGGTCAGTAGGTGATCTGACTTGACACCGGCGTTGGTATCTTTCACTCATTTGCACGGGGCTCTCTGCAAGAAGTCTTGTAGAGCGCTGTCCAAAGTTCGGATCTCTCAGCCTCACCCCAACCCTCCCTCTTTACGGCGCATGCTTGAGCGTTGGAGAAAACCGGAGGTATGGTTGTTTGAATATTTGATTCCTTGAAGCTCATGAGCTTTGTGGCCAATCACGGAGCATGACACACACGCGGACGGAACTGGACGCGGTGTCGCAGAGATGAGCGACACTCCAGTTTGCCTTGTCAAAGCAAAGGCGCATGCATGTCCTTACTGCGCTAGCCAGTTGCACTTGGAGAGCCAGCTCTCGAAGGACGCCATGTGAGGGTAAACGTTGGCCGTGATCTCAGCGTGCCTGCAGGTTTCGGTGGAGGAAGCTCGTGAGCTGGCGTTCATTGCAGTGTTGAAAGCGTAGGTCAATACCTGGCTTCGTGGATGGGCGCGTAGTCGTTATACCATCGCATGTTGTCGACTGTCTCCTTCGAGAGGCCCTTGGACCACTCAGCAAAGTCCTGAGGCTCATGCCGTGCCGCTCGTCCCTTCACTGCGTCACTCGGCCAAGGTGTCAGCAACAAACCACCACCAACAGCACCATATGTGGATTGAGTCAAACCTTTAGTGATGGCCTCGCACATCTGCGTCACTGTCAGGTTTTGAGCCACGATCGGTACCGACTGGCCGTTGTACTTTTCAGGCTGCGTTGAGCGGCTGTAAGCACCAGAGCAGTTTCCTCCCGCAAGGTCGTTGTGCGCGTTTGTACCTGGTCAAAGATGGCGGCCACAACGTTGCCGGTGTCATCAACATCAAAGAGGGGCAGCGTGGTGGTCTTGTAGAGAGGCTGTCGGAACACCAGCGCCCCGTCGGCCTCGATGGCGGGCTGGAAGAAGGTCATCACGTTCTGGAAGTAAAAGCCCACGTACACTGCCCCCTGGCCCGGTCAGTCACAATTCCAAGAGAGAGTTGAGGTGATGGATATACCAAAGGAGACGACGGGGAAGGAGTGGGAAGTTCTGATGTAGCGCTCCACCTCGTACTTGCCGGCGTAGTGAGACAGATTCAAGGCGCCTCCCGTGGCGCCATCGACATCCTGCAGCCCACTGTAGGACGTGTAGCAAACGGTCAGCGAATCAAGTCATGTGGCAGTTGGACGAGGACAACGTGTACCTCCAGATGTAGTGGTGAACACCAGCCTTGGCTGCAGCGTCGGCCATAGCGCGACCCTGCTGCTGCTCCAGACGTGAATCCTGGTTGAGCTCCGGGTCCCAGAAGTTGGTCATCGCAAACACGCCGTACGAGTCCTATGATATGTGTGGACCAGGGACGGAGTGAACCAGAGCTTTGTAGTACAATCCAGATGGGTACCATCTTTGCTAAAGGAAGAGTTGAGATACCTTGAATGCTGTGACGAGCTGTTCTGGGTTGTTGATGTGGCACTGAACCATCTCGACACCCTTGTCCTTTAAAGCCTTGGATCGTGCAGAGTCTACGTTACGCGAGAGACCGCGAACGCGCCACTTGCCACTGCGCAAGAGCACCTCCACCACGCTCCCGCCCTGTCGGCCGGTGGCGCTGACGAGTGCCCGTTTGAGTGTTGGTTGTTTGATGGATGGTCCTTAGTGGAAGGCAAGCGATGGGTACCCCACAACAGTGATGATGGGCTTCTGAACTTCCGACATGTGCTGCTGAGAGGCAAATGAGTAATGTGGTTCTTCGTCTCTTTTATCGCAGTCTTGGCCAATGGCCGCTTACCGGCGCCCGTACCAATGCAAGCGAGGAGAAACTCCCGGAAATGAAATAGTCGGGATAAAGAAAAAGAAATGTTAAAAAAACAAGGTCTTCTTCTGTAGAGGGAACAACCCATGCTCAGTTCTTCTTCTCCTTGCGCTCGCCGATGAGCTTGGCGTACTCGCCCGAGAGGTGCGCCGTGTACGAGAGCACGAGCGAGATGAAGTTGATGTCCACCACCTTGAGCAGCATGTGCAGCCCCACGGCAAAGTAGCCCTGGTCCCGCACCACTGTTGGTTGGTCGTTGCGGCGCCCGCCAGGACGACATAACCGAGTCAGCCAGCGCCCACAACCCATGAGGGCGACGACGACGACGACGATGAGGAGGGAACGAGAGAAAGGAGGAGGTCGTTACCGCCCCACTGGCCGATGCTCTTGATGATGGTGTCGGCGATGGCGGCGGGCGAGTTGGCCGTCTTCTTGAAGAAGGAGAGCGACGCGCTCTTGTGGGCCGTGTCCCCCGAGTAGAACGCCGTGTCCACGGGCGACGGGTGCAGCACCATCACGTCAATCCCGTCCTCTACGTACACAAACCACCACCACCACCATTACACCACCATCGTCAATGCCGTTGTCGGCATCGTTGTTGTTGTTGTTTGTCGTCGTCACGGCGAGGAGGGATGGCGGCATACGCTTGACCTCGCCGGCGAGCGAGGTGGCGAACTCGGTGAGGAAGGCCTTGGTCGCGCCGTAGATGACCGAGAACGGGCACGGCATCTGGCCTGTTGTCCCCCCCCCCAACCCGACAGGCACGTCATTCATCGGACAATCGCCCTGCTTGCCGGTCATGCAGCCAAGCCCGAGAAGAGGTCATACCGGCGGGCGAGGAGGTGAAGGTGACGGCGCCGCGGAGCTTCTTGGCGATCATGCGGCTCACAAAGTGGTGGGTGATCTTCACGGCGCACGTGGCGTTGACTTCGTAGTTCTTCAGCTGCCGATCCAGCGGCAGGTCGGCGAACAACTGCATGTGTTGTTAAAAATAAATATTTTAACAAAAACAAAAATAGTTTGTGTTTACACGACGCCATCCCTAATCGTCTGCACCAGCAAGTCAAGAAGGAAAGAAGAAGAAGAAGAAGAGGATTATGTACGCCGATGATAATGAAGCCGGCGTTGTTGAAGAGCAGGCTGACGTCGATGTCGTCGGTGGCCTCGGCGATGGCAGTCATGTAGTCGCCCGAAGAGCCTGTCGTGGCGTGAGCGAGAGAGGAACAGAGACAAAAAGAAAGAAAGAAAAAAAAACGCCTCGAGAGGAGGAAGCGGACCGGAGAGGTCGACGCCCACGGCGCGGAACTCCAGGGCCGGGTACTGGGCCTGGAGCTTGGTGTGCAGCTCCTCCAGCAGCTTGTCCTTCAGCGCCACGATCACCACGTTGATACCCTGCGAGGTAACATATAAACGATAAATCTTATGCCCGATCTTTGAAAGAACGAAGCGACGAAAAGAGAAGGGAGGGAGAAAAGAGAACAAAGGGGGGGAGTGAAAGCGGACCTGCGAGGCGAGCTTCTCGGTGAGAGCGCGGCCAATACCGGAAGAACCTCCGGTGACGACGGCCCACTTAGCATTGTACTTCTTCTTCAAATCCTGATCCTTAATAACGTACGCTTGCAGGATCACCGGAACTGCACGAATCCCCTTTACACTTAGTCTCCTTCACCCTCAGTATTTCGAGTCCCCCGACACTTCGTCGTACTCAGGTAGGTCAACAGCGAAAGGAGAACGCCTGACCACACGGCAGCCTGGATGTACCACCAGATTGTGTAGATGAAGTCGAACATGTTGCCTCCGGACGAACAGAAAGAACTGCAACAAGCACAACAAACTGCCGCACAGGCCAGCGCAATACTCGGAGTTTTCACAAAGAAAAAGGGAAAAGATGTGTTTTTCACCATTTATTTTCAATAAATTAAAATATATCAGAAAATTACAAATATCGCGATCAGAAGAACGCGTAGACAGCACGGAGAGCGGAGAAGAGGAAGCTGGCGACCGACGTCGCGGAACCGGTAGCCATGGTCGTGACCGGGTCGTACCAGATGCTCGACTGGGCCGAGTTGAACGCGAGGACGATGTCAACGTTGGAGCCCTTCACACGGGTGGTGATGGCCACGGCATCCTCACGGTCGCCGTCGTAGGTGGCCGTCTTGGCGAACTGCATGACGGCGTCCTCCTGTTGGCGAATGAAGGTGAATGGTTGGTCACTGGTGTGATCTTGGAGAGGAAAGGGTTCTTGAACGTACGCCGGTGTAGGAGAGGGTGTAGTTCTCGGCGTCCCACGAGGCCTTGTAGCTCGGGTGCTGGAGGCCAAGAGTCAGCTCGAGCTGGTTGGACGCGTCAGCAAACGACCAGCCGGAGATGTTGATCGACCACTTGAAGCTGTTCTCGGCCACGGTGAAGTTCTGCTGTCCCACCGAGTAGTTGCCGGCCTCAAGGAACACGTACAGGTCGGCGACCAACTGGACGTTGGACTGCTTCGAGGTCGAGAGGACAGAGTTGAAGGTCACCATCTGGGCGGAGATGTTGTGGAAGGTGACATCCGAAAGCGAGGAGAAGTTGAACTCCTGCGAGGCAAAGGTGTTGACGCAGTCCTTGGTGGAGGTCTCGCACAGGGAGTCGAAGGTGAGGGTGTACTTCTTGTCCGACCGCTCAGGAACCCAGAACGTAATCTTGCCCGATTGACCGGCAACGCTGACGCTCACCTCACCATTGCTCAAGTCCTTGTCAGCGGCGACGAAGGTCAGAGCAAGCAGGGCGAAGCAGAAAAAGACAACAAAGCTCTTCATGATCGAGTATGAAGGTTTCGTGCTGAGTAGTGATCTTTGTGTGTAGAGAGTGGTGGTGAAGATGACTGCCGGTGGGGCACCAGCAGCTACTTGTAGTTGACTGGAGTCTTGGGCAACTCGTTTTTGCGGACATTGTTGCGGCAAAGGCCACGGTGCGGCCTGCGGCTGCCTCCGGCAACCAATGCCTGACCACGCCGCCCCATTTGTTGCGGCGTTGGCGCGTCGCACGGCGCCACCGCCGCGGGCGGACCTAAACCTGACGTGCTGAAGACTCCGCCTGAGACATCAACGACCATCAATGGACCAACCACGCGGTTTAAACCCAATCACTGCTGCCCCGGGTGATGGTGATCTAGTGGGCCCAACACTAACGTTTGTGCTTTATGCCACCATGATGATACGGTACAAGGAGAAGGACCAACCTCCGCGCTGAGGTTGCGCGCCAGTCCCACAGGGGCCAGCCCAACCACGTCGACAAGGAGGACGCAAGTTGCGGGCCCCCCGGGGGGTTGGAAAAGGGCCAAGGCGCCAGGTCAGGCAGCGCCGGGCTTCTTGGGCGGGACCGGCAGCTCGGCCTTTTTCCATGTGCCTGCGCGCGGGCTGGCGTCCGGGCTGGCTTGCTTCTCCTTGGGCACCAGCTTGTTGTCTGTGGCCGCGACACAACAGCGCACACGCACGCAATTACACACAGGCATGTGAGCCCGCAGCCCGCAGCTGGCCGAGGCCCGAAGATGGGCTGGACGCACCCTCGCGCCGGATCGAGGTGCGCTGCTGCCGGATGCGCTGCAGGTTCTGGGCAAAGGCGTCGACCAACTGCTGTCCCATCACCTTCTTGGCTGTCGTCGCCCGATTCTGCGTGGAGGGCCGGACGAGCATCGACTTCTTCTCCTTGGTGGCCACGGGCTTGAGGATCGTCGGGTTGCGCTTCCGGTTCTCGACCTCGATGTGCATGCCCTGCCGCTGCCTGATGGTGCCCTGCTCGCCAGCGCACACACACACACCACAAAACACACATCAGTTGGGAAAAGAACGACGCACGCGCGTTCTCTGGGCGGGCCTCGTACATTCTCAAGGACCTCCTTGCGGAGGTTGATTGCCTGCTGCCGGAATCGATCCAGAGCTCCTCGCGAGGGCGACGATGTCACTGTGTGCGCGCCGGTGCCACCCGTCAGTTCGCCTGTGTGATGAGCGGTCCTTGGATTTGGGGGGAGGGGGGGGGAAGAGAGAAGAACGAGTACGCGAATCGCGGGGCGAGAGGAGAGCCTCCCTCTCCTCCCTCTCCTTGTCCCAGGCCTGGATCGTCACGTCCCAGTGCTCCACCAACGACTCGAACGTCGGCCTGCTCTCCCCAAACCATATCACGCAGCCACGAATCAGACCACACCAGTACAACAGCCGCGTTGCCATCAAAGGGGAGAGGCTGGGCCGCACGTACCTGGCGAGCGGGTCGTACATGCAGCATTCTGCACATGTGGCGCGGCATGACGTGGCACGACGTGGCGTCAGCAAAGGGTGAGAAGGGAAATGGGGAAGGGCGAGTCAATTCTCATCTGTGTGATGACGAACCGATAACAGCGTCCTTGAACTCGGGCGGGGTGTCGGGCGGGATGAGGGCCAGGAAGCCCTGCACGTCGAGACCAAAGGCCTCCTCCGGTCTGTTTAGTTGGCACAACACGTTGAATGGTCAGATGTCTTCTTCAGCGGATGTGCTACGGAGAGTCTTAGGTTGGGGGGGGGGGGTTAGTACGCACTTTCGCTGGATCTCTTGCGTGATCTTCTTGCGGGTGATGATCTCGATGAGGACGATGCCATAGCTGAACACGTCCGCCGCGAACGAGTACGGCTCGCCTACGATGATCTCCGGGGCCATCCAGTCTTCCGTTCCTGCAGGTATTAAGTGGAATGTGAGCAATGTGGGCGTGGGCAACGCTGGGATGTTTCAGATTGCTGGCAAAAGCGCACCGCAGAGGGTCATGGGCCGAGGCGTGCGTTCGGCGATGCGAGCGAAACCAAAGTCGCAGAGCTTGACCTCTCCCCGGTCGCTGACGAGGCAGTTCTTGGCCTTGAGGTCGCGATGGATGATGTTCTTGGATTGGAGGTAATAGATTAAGGCCTGTACGCCGCTGCAAAAACTAAGGTAAGGCTTACCTTGGAATGGAGGTAAGCCATGGCGCAGGCCAGCTCCAGCGCCAGCTGGGCCTTGTCGCGCCACGTCAATCGAATGTTGCGGTTCTTCAGGCGTTGTCGCAAGTCGCCCGCCTTCACGTACTGTCTCATTCACCAAAAGAATAAAAAATGCACGAAAACAAATCATTAAAGAAAGAAAAGCGAGAGCGAAAGCGACACAAAGTTGGACGATGGTGTGAGGTGAGTGTCAGTGGCAAGAGGGTACCTCGGTGACGATGTGAATGAGGTCGTTGGTGTGATCGTGCGAGATGCCGATGAATTGCACAATGCCCGGGTGTCGCACGCCCCTGGGTTGTACACATATTGTTAACTGTGATGATGTCATCCCAGTGACGACGTTGTGAGGACGGTACTTGAGAATGTTGATCTCGCGCTGTAGGTAAAGAAAGTTCATTTCGGCGTCCTCATCGTTAGCGACGGGAAACACCGTCTTGATGGCCACCTGCAGGCCCAAATACTTACCCCTGCACGAGTCATAGCGACATACGCAATGTGGTAAGTCTATGTGTCCGCTCCAGCGTCGACAACGAGCGGTTCACGCACCTGTGGATGCTTCCGTAGGCACCTGCACGAGGCGAGGAAGGCCGTGATGAAGTGAGCAATTTCGTCCGGACAGTCTCCATAAATAAAATAAAATAAGAATAATAATAAAAACAACAAAATAGGAACAAGGGACGTTGGCCCGGGGTGAAGGGGATCAGTACCCACAGCGATCTGTTCTCCGAAGGAAAGATCTGGAAACGAAATCGTCCACACCGACTCAAGATCATCTGGAAACGCAGTCTTTAGAAGGCAGGAGGAGGGGGGAGGAGGAGAGAAAAGAGAAGGAACCAATAAAGCCGCCCAGGCGTTCACGGGCGTTGAGGTGAGCCGCCATCAAATCTCCCATCTTGTTGATCGATCTTGTGTTGGGTGGGGCCAAGAAAGCTGTACCAAGAGCTCCCTCGACAGTCGGGTAGGACACCGCAACATGGTGCGGAGTTTGTGTTGCTCAATTCCCCGCCAGCACAATTTGAAAGTGGCCCTTGGCACTACGAGGGCCAAAAAGAATGATCTCCCCCGCCGGGATTTGAACCCGGGTCGTCCGCGTGACAGGCGGAAATGCTAGCCAACTACACCACAGGGGACTTGTTATTTCATACCTCGTGAAACCCTGACTGGCCGATTGGTACCATTTTGGCTTTCAAGTTGCCCTTGCTGGGTTTGACAGAACCGCACACGTTCATGGTTCCTCTGTAGCATCATTGAAGCGTCACTTTAAGTTGAGTTGCTGCGATAATCAAAAATCCAATTATAACAAATACACTTGCACCGCGGCCTTACATCTTGCTCAGGGAGCTGATCAACTTCTTGCTGGTTGGCCGCTGTGTTGCCTTCTTGTTGGTGCATTGCTTAAACAGTTTGATAAGATCCTGGTGTGGAGAACAACGTCAGCCACTCGCTCCAGCGGTAGCACTAGACCCCACTCGTCCACACCCAAGGGGGACGTACCTTGTACTCAGCCTCATCAACATCGGCGGGCAGCGCCGGGCGCACGCCCTGGGCATTCGTCTCTGAGACCTGTGTGTATTGTGTGTGTGTGTGTGTTATGACCGGCGCCCACGCTCGTGAGCCTCATGCGAGACAATAAGATCACGAGTAGGTGGGGGGGATCGTACCTGGAGCGGAGCCACGTCGTGGTAGGGTCGCTTCATGGTGATGAGCTCGAACAGGAGCATGCCAAAGGACCAGACTGTCCCACCATTCATCGCCGTCATCATCGCGACGTGAGCTCTTCCCGCGTGTAGGGGAGGAGGGCAGGGGCGTACTGTCGGCCTCGAAGCCGTAGGCCTGAGCCTTGGTGCCGTCGCTCTGGCTCATGATCTCCGGCGCGATGAAGCCCGCTGTGGCGCCGCACGGGGCTCGTGTGAGACTTTTGCACGCGGGTGTGCAACAAGGCGGGGAGAGAAAAAGGGGGCGTCATCCGTACGCGTGCCGACGTTCTGGGTGAAGGAGACCTTGCCCTTCTCCACGAGCTTGGAGACGTCAAAGTCACCAATGTGCATCGTCTTTGGGTTCTTCTGCCCGTCCCACGTGACGAAGATGTTCTCCGATTTGACGTCCCGGTGGATAATATTGCGCGAGTGTAAGTAATTAAGGCCCTTGGCCACCTGGAAGGTCCAGTCGATGATCTCCCGCCTGGTGAACCGCCGCTTTTGCGCCGATCGACTCTCGATCACGTCCCGCAGCGTGCCCGAGTAGAGCTCGATGAACAATCGCACCTGCCCGCATGTCCACGTTTGTGCGTTGAGAGAAAGAGAGCCAACAACGCGCGGCGAGGGAGAAGAGTTGGGGGAAGGAGGCGCAAGTACCTCCTTTTTGGCCATGTTGCAGTCGCTGCCGATGTATCGCACGATATTGTCGTGGTGGAGGTCGGTCATGATGGCGATCTCCTTCATCATGGGCTCGATGTCCGCCGCCTGTGCGTAAGTGAGGTCCATCACCTTGGCCGCGAATGAGAATCTGATCAGGAAAGAAGGGGGAAGAAGAAAAAAGTCATCAACCACCGGCCACACGACATAGGGCATACGATTCCAGGACGAGTACCCCTTCACTGTGCATCTGTACACGTTGGCGCCGCTGCCGCCGCCGCCCAACCGCTCGTGAAACTCAACCCGGTCTGTCGTCAACCCCACCACACCACCGGTAATAATAAAGAAGCATCGAGTTGAGCGAGGCCCACATGGTGGTTCGGCAAGGAAGAGGAGGGGAATGGATAACGTACCGCGCTTGACGTCGATGTTGATGCCCATGTCGGGAGCCGAATACTCGCCCGCTGCCTTGTTAATGAGCTCCGACCCGGACGCCGTGCGCACGATCGGTCCTACACTCCACCACACGGGCAGTGAGTCGCAAGTCGACAAAAATTGGTCAAGTCGACAAAATTGATGTCCGGGGGGGGGGGGTTACCTGATGACGATGCGGCGGCGGCATCGCGCTGGGTCTTCTCGAGCCTGCGCGTGAGCTCGGCGTTGGCCAGTTGCAGCCGTTCGATCTCCTTCTTGAGACGTGTAACCTCCTCCGTCTCTCCTCTGGGCTCCGCGACCCGCGGCGAGACCGGCCCAGACGAGGCCACCGCCACTGCCGCAGCTGTTGTCGTCGCAGCTGCGTCGAGCGTCACGCCGCCCGACAGTCCTGCGAGCGCACGCGCGCATCAATCAAGGCCCTGCGTAACGGGTGTCCGTCGAGAGAAGGGAGGAGAAGGGGGGGGGGGGAAGCGCGTACGTGAGGGCCCAGTGGACGGCTTTTGGACAAGGGCGGCCTTGGCGTCCAGGCTGCCCCTGCGGGCGCCGCCTGTCTGCTGGCGCTGCGCCTCGGGCGACGTGACGGCGGCGATGTCGCCGCTGCCGCTGCTGCCGTTGAGTTGAATGCCGGAGCCGGAGCCAGTAGCGCTGCCCTTTGCCGAGTCGCGGAGACTCTGGATGTGGCTGGGAACGGGCGGGATGGGGACGTGGCCCCCGCTCGGCCCTCCAACCATGTGGTGGCCGCTATAGGCCACGCCGGAGCCCGACGACGACGGTGGCGATGTGGGGTACGAGTAGGGGCTGTACTGATAGACCACCTCCTTGTTGATCTTGATGACGTCATTTAGGGCGCTGAGCCAGTCCTTGAGGGCCGCTTGGTTGATGGCGTTGAGGAGGAACTTGCTCTCGCCCGCTACCTCGACGGCGATGTAGCCCTCCTCGAGCTTCACCACGGAGCTGGCGATGAGGGTGACCTGCAATGCCCCAGGGAGCACGTGCAACGTCAGCGTCATCTCTGCGCAATAAGAAGAGATGAGGAAGAGGGAACCGTTTTGTCGGGCTTCCTGTCCTGGCGCTCGGCGAAGCTGAGGCGGCCATCGGACTGCAGGCTGCAGTAAAGCTTCCTCCACCCGACAGACTCCTTCAAGTAGAGCGGGCCCTCCTTGACCGTGACTGGCTCCTTCTGCAGGCGGTTGGGGTTAGCGGACTCGGCGCGTCATTGGGGCAGCGAGGGCCGTGCGCACGTGTTTAAGGGACGGGGAAGAGGCGCCGGCGGGTATGGCGTAGGCCGCGGCGTAGGGCAGGGGCGGGCCGTAAGGTGACACCATGGTGGCAGAGGCCCCTCCACCGAAGAATCCCGAGGCGTCGGTGGGGTAGGCGACGGACGACGAGGGCACGCCAGACGGTCGATGGTGGCTGCCCACCGGGGCGTAGGGCAGCGCGGCCGCATACGGGAGGGGCTGCTGCTGATGCGCCTGCAGTACAAACGTTTTGGTGATGCGAGACGTTGTCAGGTTCTACGCTTGAAAAAGATGAATAAGATGGCGACAGGAGGCCAAATCGAGCGAGGAGAGACGAAATCTCAATTTTAATGGCCTAAACAAAAGCAAAATCAACCCCATAAAAACGAGTCGGGCAGTAACCGCACGCGGTTAATTTCTTCCCTCCAAAGAGCCGAACGTTGAAGAAGGGGGGGAGGGGATGGAGATGGCGTGGTACCATCCTAATCGAACGCCAACTGCGCGGTAATATTCTGCTTTTTTCCGCGGCAAAACCAGTCTCCTGCCTTTGCGCGAAGTGCGACGCGTGGACTGTTGGCGTGTGCTGCGAGCGGACTTTGGGGGCAAGTTCAAAAGAACTCTTGGTGTGTAGCGCGTCCGGCCATCCGTCATACTTATAAGGCTATGCCTGCAAATAATACTACTATCAGCAATCAAAAAGGGACCTACGTGGTGCATGTGGTAAGCCACAAATGGACTTGCCCGTTCAGTTACCCTGATCTCCGAGTCCCACTGTTGGACACAGCTGAGAAGACTCCAATTTGCCGAGCTTCTTTCGTAAAACACGCCTTACAGTAGTTGGCAGTCATATCACCTTCTGCCCCCTCGAGCTGCCACATGATGTCCTGCACCACACCTTCGGGCTGTCCTCCCTCACCTCGCACGGTTGAAGTCTACCAAGATCTCGGACTCACGTACTCAGGCTTACGACGTGAACGACGCATTCTCAACAAGAAGCGCGCCAGAAAGAACGACGGTCGGTTGAAAAGGCCCATCAACAGCTTTCTTCTCTTCGCCAGACAATACAGACAAGCTTTGCTACAAGAGCATGGGAAGCTGAACAACCAACAAGTTTCCAAGTTGCTCGGGGTCAAATGGAAGTCTATGACCGACGAGGAGAAGGAGCCTTATACGAGGGAGGCTGAACGCATCCACGCCCAGTTTATGGCCGAACATCCAGACTTTTCGTGGCACGGAGACAAAGAGAGCAAGCCGTCCAAAAAGCGAACCCGCACGCGCGACCCCTGGGCTTCAACGTCAGGCGCTCGACGAGTCAGCGAGGGAGACCTCTACGATAAGCCCCCCTTCCTCGACGACTCTGTCAACAGTCCAGAGGGCGAGTTACTCGCTCAGCTCCATTTGGCTTACTACGGCCAGGAGAACGAAGCCAGAGAGCTGTCTTCCTCAACATCTTCTTTCACGTCTCCTTCTTCGTCGTCGATGCCTTCTCCCCAGGAAGCCGTGCTTACCGAGGTCCCCTCCGACGAGGTGCTCCAGCAGGGTACCTGCAATCAAGCATACTCTTTCTGGCCTAATGAGGACAAGCCTCCCCCGGCCGGGTTCCGCGTGGCGTATGTTCCTCTTCTGGTTCCAGAAAACTGCAAGCTGGAACAGATGGGAGCTTTGGCTGCTCCACTTCTCGGGGAACACTTCTACCCTACTGCGCGCACTGGTGGTGATCCTCCCTTGGATGAAGTCGACATGGCTCAACAGATGACACAGCTCATGCAAGGCTTGGAGAAAGAACAAGAAGACACCTTCGACTTGCTACCTCCGCAGGAGTTAGAGCATTTTCCTCTTCACGAGGAAGTGCCTCTTTTCCTTGACTACGACATCGCCTACTCTCAAGAGGTGGATGCTCTCTTGGCCAGCTGAATTTGATTCACACTGTAAACACGTTCGCACACAATGTACATTCATTTCTCGTACTTCTCTATCTCTCTGGCCTCATTAAAATGGCACTCAGCGAGGAAGAGCCCCAGATGATCCTGGTCTTTTTACTTCCGGGACGCTACCAAGCAAAATGTAAAGAGAAATGAAGAAGAAAAACATATATGTTTCCAACACACAAGATTAGTGGCCATGTTGCGTTCCTTCTTCCCGCGCAGCCCGCAAGTCTTGGCAGGTTGCAGGTGGCCTGGTCGTCGTCTACTTTCTAGCACCACGGCATCATTTTCTGCTTCGTCAAAATGGTTGCGCCATTCATCGAACCGAGGCCTCCTCTCCTGGTTCTCTGGAGGTGCCACATGGTACAACAGCGAACCTGCGGCAATCACTATCGGAGGGAAAACAAGCGCCTGGTTTTGACACTCTATCCGGCAGGCGCAAGCGACCACGAGCCTCCGTTCGAAGCGGAGCTATTCCCTCCTGGCCCAGTAAGCCGCAAGTCGTCCAGCGCACGCTGCGAGCTCAGGTACATTTCTGACGTGCGCTCGGGAGTGCTCAACGCGTGCGAACCACTCACGTCCACCAATGGTGCGACTTCTGAGCAGGAGGAAGACGAGTACGCGTGGCTTGAAGCCGAGGACGGGGAGCAGCAAGCCCGGCCCTTCATCGAAGCAGAGAACAAGTTGGAGACCCTCTCCCTTCCCTCTGCCACCGATCTGCAGGTCATGGCAAGGATGCTGACCTGGTGGCGTACCGCTGCAGATACGCCGCACTGGTGATGAAAGACTCGCGCCCCATGCAGCAGCTTCTCTACCAGGTGGAGGAACTCTGCCCCATTGTTGTGTTATCTTCCTCAAGGCGCACGCACGAGACTCACAACAACAACAACACCCCACGCGAAGGAAATGGTGAGCCGAGTCGAGCCGGAGGACACGGTGCCGGAGGAGATCGACGGGTACCTCTACTACGTACGCTTTGTGGAGAACGGCCAGTTCCCCGTGTACTGCCGTCGTAAGGCCGATTCGGAGGATGCCCAAGAGGAGGCACGCGCGCCTCTTTGCTGATTTACTCATCTTTATGATTTCGTGCGTCAATGAATTAACCCCTGGGTGAACGGGCCAGATCCTGGTGGACCAGAACAAGGAGGCCATGTCCCACCCCTACATCTGCATCAACTTGCTCAAGGTCTCCGCAGACAATCGCATGCTGGCCTTCACCATGGACACCACGGGCGACGACTCCTTCTCGGTGCACATCAAGGACCTCAAGACTGGCGCCTGCTTGGAGGTGCGTGCGTGTGCGCCACATGGAAGAGGCGCTTGATACGATTCTGCACAAGCCCGCGTCTGCTGCTATTGTGTGCTGACGCCGGCAACTGCTCCTTGGGCGAGGCAGAACGAGACGATCCCCAACGTGGTGAGTATGGAGTGGGCTGCCGACGGCAAGACGCTGTTCTACACCGTCCCGGATAGCCTCAAGCGGCCTCATCGGGTTCGTCCTCCCTTTCTGGTGCACTGACTTGGGATTTTTATCAAAACGGCAGCATTATTTTACTTGCTCTTTTAAGGCCTCTCCGTGCCCAATAATGTTGCGTGTTGGATCACCACGGCGACCACCAATTTTCTAACACGCGTTACCTGGGCGACGCCAAGAGCAGCTCTTCCGGCACGTCCTAGGCACGCCCATCGCGCAAGATGAACTCCTTTACGAGGAGCCGGACCATGCATTCTTCCTACACGTGGATCGAACGAAAGACAAGGTCTGCCACACTCCCCTTTGCCTCTTCCTCGGGGTGGAGAACCCTTCGTTCGCCACTCGAGAATCTTTTCGCGATGAACCGCGTCAGTGTCAGTGTCAATGCCATTCTTCATGCATTCATGAATGGCGTCGTGTTGTGGCATAGAAATTCGTGACGGTTATGTCCAATGCCAAGACGACCTCTGAGGTCCGGGTCATCCCCGCCGACCGCCCCACGACGCCGCCTCTCCTGATCCACAAGCGCGAGCCCGGCCTCGAGTACTACATCGATCACCGTGGCGTACGTCATATGAATCAATCCACTCCATCTCCTCCAACTTCTTCTTCTGCATCATCATCTTCTTCTTCTTCTTCTTTATCATCTTTGCGTTCTGTGTAGATTCTTTAATCGATCCACGCCAAGCTTCAGCAGTTCACGATCATCATTTGGTGGCGTCCTTCTAACTGGCTCCACTTGCCCATACACACATACGTAGGATGACTTCTTCATCATCACCAACGTGGGCAACCAGATGAAGGACTATGCCATCATGCGGGTCGCAGAGAAGGACGTGGGTCGCGGGCGCGAGTACTGGCATCCCGTCCTCTCGCCCTCCCCGGGCACCCAGATCGAAGACGTGGACGTCTTTGCCACCCACATCGTCTGGTATGTTTCTGTATTCCTCATCTTTATCTCTCTCTCTATCTATCCCCTCCTTCTCCTCTTCCTTCCCCAACCTCTTTCCCCTTTTTTCTATTTCTATTTTATTGGTTTTCTTTCTGGCGCCCATTTTCCACGTTCGTTTCTCTTCGCCGCCACGTGTTGGAGAGAAGGGTGATGGGGATGATGGAAGATGCAATAACCCTAAGATGCAATCACCCACCTACTACTGGTTTGGGGCCCCGGGTGATCCGGAGGATTTGCCCGTGTAAGCTTCGGAGTTATCATTTACCTACTTACAAATCGCGTTGTGCAGCTACGAGCGAGCTGCTGGTCTCCCGCAGGTGCGGGTGTTTGACTTGGAGAATCAGGAATCGCACTTGGTGCCCTTGCCCGAACAAATCTGCACGCTACACCCAGGCGGGAACGGGGTAATCAATCTAGCTTGCCTTTTGAAATTTCGACCCGTTGCAGGTGAACCTATATCCTTAATTGCGCATTCATAATCCCGCGGCAGAATTTCGCGGCCACTCGATTCCGGTTATCTTACGCGTCGCCGCTTACGTCCGAGCGAGTGTATGACTTTGACATTCGGACGCGGGAGCTCCGCCTTCTCCGCGCCAAGAGCGTCCCGAGTTCGCAGCTGACCCCTCCCGCGCCCTCCGCACCTTGTTGCCCTCCAGTTGACCACTTCCCTCGTGCTCGGTACAGACTTCGACCCGAATCTGTTTACCTGCAACCGCGTCCACGTGACGGGCCACGATGGCGTCGCCATCCCGTTGACCCTCGTTCACCGAAAGGACCTGCCCCACTCGGCCGAGTGCGTGCCTCTTCCCCCTTCTGCACCTCCCTCGTCCCCTTCTCCCTCCCTCCCTTCTTTTCCCTCTGTTTGGACGTTGGGCCCATACTTGACCATGGTCTGACCGCCCCACCCGTCCGCCCGCCAGCCACCCGACGCTGATGCTGGGCTATGGCGCTTACGGCCAGCCGCTTGAGGCCGACTTCCGAGCGCACCACCTCCCGCTGCTCAACCGCGGGTGGGTCATCGCCCTGGCGCACGTCCGGTACGAGAGGCCCGCGGCAGCGATAGCAGCAGCAGGAAGAGGACAAGGAAGCCGCGTGGCGCTGATCTTGTGTGCTTGTGTGCTTGTGTGCTTTCCCTTCCCTTACCTCGTTCGCGCAGAGGTGGCGGCGAGCTGGGCCGGGAGTGGTACCGGCAGGGCAGCCAACTGCAGAAGCATAACACGTTCCGCGACTTTGTCTCGTGCGCCGAGTACCTCGTGAGCAGCGGCTATACGAGCCCGGCGCGCCTGGTGGCCAAGGGCACCTCCGCCGGCGGCCTCCTCATCGGTCCGGCGACCCCCCAGTGACGTCCAGTCGACGCTAGCACTCACATGCAGCATTATGTCGCGTGTTGTCTGTCGCTGCTGCTGCCGCGAAACGCAGGAGCCGCGGTCAACATGCGACCGGACCTGTTCCGGGCGGTGATCATGGCCGTGCCGTTCCTCAACCCGCTGGCGGCCATGACCAACGAGTCCCTCCCGCTCACCATCCACGAGTACGACGAGTGGGGTACGCCCAGTCAATGACCCGTCCTGCCCTTCTCTCTCTTCT
>NAVB01000092.1:0-82189 GCA_002179805.1 Acanthamoeba lenticulata | reverse complement strand
AAAAAAAAAAAAACAAAACCAAACCAAACGCAGTCAAACGGCTGCAGCACTACCTGCAACAGCCGTGCATCATGCGCGTCGCGTCCGAGCTCGACGCAGTTGACCCGGCTGCCGTGCGGCGTTTGCAGGCCCGCGTCTTGGGCGGCTGGGCCACGGCCGCCACGCTCGCCGGCACGGGCCAGCGCCACGAAAAGGGCGAGACCGAGTTCTGCGCCAAGGGCGCCGTCCGCTTGGCCGTCAACGACTGCGGCGGCGTGCTGCGCGTGGAGTGTACGATGAGTGCGCCCGTGTACGACTTGTACCATTGCGGCGAGACGTCCTGCTACCTGACGCTTGTCGCTTCGACCGACTGTCCGCTTGTGGCAGCTCGCTTCGGGCTGCCCAAGCCCCGCGAGCAAGAGGGGCAGGACGTGGGCACCATGACCGTGCTCGACTACGGGCGGACGTTGGACGAGGAGGAGAATGGCAGGGACGTTCTGCTCCATGCGCCCCATGGCGGCTTCTTTGCCTGTTTGTCACGAGAGCTGCAGCTGCGTGCTGACGGGGAAAGCGAAGAAGCGAGCAAGCATCACGCGCTCCGCATGGCCGTCACGCTCGCCCTTTGCGTGCTGGGCCCAGCCACGCGCTATGATGTGCTGCGTGTTGTGTGCCGCGAGGCCGTGCTGGTATGTTTGTTTTGTATGTTGACGGCGACGTCGTTCTTGTTTACCAAACATGGCGTAAACAACAACACACAACAGGACGGGCTGCAGCCCATTGCCTGGTTCCATCGCGACCCCGTGGAGGAGCTCTTCGCCCGCTTCCTTGCCCCTCTCGACGACGACGGGTACGAGGAGGAGGCTGATTGAGGCAGCCTTTGACCCACGTGATCCCAAAGAGCAACATGCGCAGCTGAACAGAGTAGACCACATGCCAAAAAAAAGCAACAAATAAATAAAAATGTTCATGAGTGGTCTACTCTGTTCAGCTGCGCCAGCCGGCACCAAAGGAGGGCAGGCTGGGCAGGTAGGTCGTGGTTCGGGCCAGGTTGCGCAGGGGCGAGATGTCCACCCGCGCGCCTCCCTGCGCCGCAAGTGCAGCCGCAGCCCCGCTGCCCGACGACGTGACCCGTCGCGGCGTCATCGCCCGATCGGCGCCAACGCTGCCCGCCGCCTCGCCGCTGCCGCTGCCTCCGCCATCGGTCTCGATCGACGGCGTCCTGCACGCGTGTGTGCGTGAGTCGCGTGTGTGTGCGGCGCGAGCGCGTGTGCGGTGCGCGTGTACCGCGCGATGGAGGTGGAGATCTCCTTGTTGCGGTTGGCCCGCTCGGCCTCGAGCTCCTCCTCGGACGACCACAGGATGACCTGCCCGGTGGCGTTCCCGCTGTACAACGCTTTGTCGTCCCTGTGTGCGTGTGTGCGTGTGTGCGGTGAGCCAGAGCCGCACACACACGCGCGCGGGCGAGGAGATGGACGCACGGCCGCATGTAGAGGGCGGTGACGGGCGACTGGGCCGTGGGCGCCCCGAAGCGCTGCAGGCGGCAGAGCTGGTCCTCGACGGCGCCCCAGAACTCGATGGAGCCGTCGGCGTGGCCCGTGACGTAGACCATGTTGTGCGGCTCCCACTCCTGCCCGTGGCCGCACTCGACCGCCGTGATGGGCTCCGTCGGCCGGAGGCTCCCGTTGGAGGCCACCAGGTCGCCGTTGACGCTCCACAGCGTGATTTCCCGGTCCGTGCACACCACGATGTTGCCCTGGGAGCGCGCGTGTGTGCGTGCGTGTGTGCGTGAGTCGCGCGCGCGTGTGATCGCGAGCGCGCGTGTGTGGCGTACGGTGAGAGGCTGGATCTTGAGGGCGGTGATGGGCCGGGCCTGGGCGGGCAGCGTCCGCACGTGCCGTAATCGCAGCAAGTCCCACACCATCACCTTCTTGTCCTGCGTTCGTGTGTGCGTGTGTCGTCCCGCACGAACGCGCGCGTGTGTGCGGTTAGCGCGCGCGTGTGTGTGTGTACGACATCGGAGGGGGCGTACAGCTGAGGCCGAGACGACGAGGGAGTGGAGGCGCGAGGCGGCGATGTGAGTGACGGCCTCCCGGTGGCCAAACAGGTCGCCGACGTGGCGCAGCTCGTAGACGCCAGAGCTGCCGCCCGACTCGCCTTTTGCGGCGGCGGCGGCGGCGCTCTGGTGGGCGGCAGGATCCCTGCTCTTGCCCAGCCGCTGCGGCTCGTCCTCGGTCCGCTCCACCCGGAACACCGACACCACCTGGGGAGGGCCGAGACACGTCGTGCCGACGTCAGCATGACACGTCGTGGCCACGTAAGCATGATGACGTCATCATGGGGACGTAGGGAAAGAGCGTACGGTGTTGGAGGAAGCGGTGAGCAGGTACTTGGCGTCCTCCGTCAGAGTCAGGGCCAACAGCTCGCCCCACCCGACCAGGTTCTCCCACGCCCTGAACGTCTTTGGTGGCCAAGAAATCGTTTCAGAACGTTTTGTAAAACAAAAAACAAAACAAAAAACAAAAAAAAATGTAGCAGGACGAACCTTGGCGTGGGCGGAAAGGGCGACGAGGCGGACGGTGGCAGTGGAGCGGGTCCACGCGAGGCACTTGGCCGTGTCGCGCCCGAGGAAGGCCTTGTAGGGCGGGAGGACCATCACCCGTCCGTCCGCGCCCACCGACATCGCGCCCACCGCGCCGCTCGCCTCTGTATTGTTGTTTTTACACACACCAAATCGTTTTAAAACTCTTTCGAAATAAAAGCGAAACGCAATTCGAAACGTTCCCGAAAGAGTTCGCGTACCCGCAAAGATGAAGGGCTCCCAGAGGTGGGCCTGGCGGAGGGGCGACGCCGGCGGCGCGGCGACGCGACGGCGCGGGTGGGGCTTCTTGAAGAGCTGCGTGGGCGTCTGGCCGTAGTTGTTGATCTGCGAGAGCATGACCTTGCGCCGGTCGACGTCCTCGATGCTGCGGATGTCGACCGCGCCCTCGTAGGTCAGGTAGTAGAACACGTTCAGGCTCTCGCGCGCCACCTTGCCCTGCTGCTTATGCCCAAAGATCAAGTCGATCCTGGCCAAGTAACACGATGATGACGTCAGCAAGGGCGCGTGCCACGTCAGCATGAGCTCATGCGCGGCGCACCACTCGTGGAGGTGGCTCGAGACGTAGGGCGACTCGAGGGCCTGGCGGTGGAGCGCGATGAAGCGGTGCGGGTCGCCCTTGGCCCACGGCGGCAGCCCTACGGCGTCGATCTCCTCGCCCGTGATCTTGTGCCCAAAGTTGAACCGATTCTTGTTGGCCAGGAACTCGGGCAGGTAGCTGCGCGCATGGACCACACAGACGCACGAAACGTCAGGCGCTGGTCACAGCCCTGCGTTGTTGGTGGGGCAAGACTGGGCGGCGTACAAGAACTCAGGGATGAGCTCGCGCACGTCCGACAGGTTGAGGTCGCCCGCCGAGCCCGAGGCCGACTCCCTGCAGCGGCCGGCCCAGTGAGTTATGTGAGGAATGTGATCGGTGAGGAACAGGGGGAAAAGGGACCAAGAGGCTTGGATGTTGCAGAAAATGCGGTCGGGAACGTCGAAGCGGCCGCTCTGGAGGTGCACGTAGTGCTGGGTGAAGGGCTCCAGCCGGATGAGGAAGAGCGCGACGATGCCGGCCGACGAGTAGTGCGAGCCGTAGTGCCACTTGGGCACGCCCTCGTTGTCAAACTCGTCCCACTCGTCGTAGCGCTCCTGGAACTTGGCGGCGCGGGCCGGGGCCTGGGCGCCCATGGGCCGCGCGAGGTCGCGGAAGGTCTGCGGCTCGTCCAGGTCGAGTTCTGGCGACGTGTAGTCGGCCAGCACCCACGGCAGGACCGGGTACTGCGACAGGTCGTTGAACGACCGCCCGGCCAGCGTGTTCAAGTGCTGCACCAGGCCAATAATGCAGTGATGAGTCACCAAGCATGCAAGGAATTCAAAATATGAAAGGAAAGAGGACCGCTTACCATGAGGTACTGGAAGTTGGAGATCTCGCCCTCGACCCACCGCTGCATGGCGGTCTTCTTCCACAACGAGAGCACGTTGGCCTCGTTGAGCGGGTCGACGCCGCTGGCGTAGCTCTTGAGCCGGCCCGCCGCGGCCTTGGCCATCGAGCCCCACGTCTCACGGTCGCCGCCTGCGCTCGGCACCACCAAGCACACATGATGACGACGATGAAGGTGATGAACATGATGAAGAAGATGAAGATGATGATGATGAAGAAGAAGATAAAGACGATGATGATGGTGAAGAGGAAGGAGGAGGACGTGCCATCGATGGAGGCGCGGCGGGTGACGGGCGTGAGGGGCAGGTCGAGCCCGATGGGCGTGGGCACCTTCTTGACGTCGCTGGGCGGCTTGAGCGCGTTGACGATGGTGGTGAGCCGCCGCAGGACGGCGTCGCGCTCGTGCAGGGAGAAGATGAGGAACTGCGTGGCGCCGCTGAGCGAGAAGAACTCCATGGCCAGCGGCTGCAGCAAAAACTTGCGGCCGATCACTTCCTTGAACTCCTCGTAGCCCCATCGGTGGAGGACCGGGATGAAGGGCTTCAGGAGGCGCTCGCGCCTGGGCCGCCGGTCGGGCAGGAGGTAGATGTGGCGGTTGGTCCCGATGCTGCAGTTCTCGATCATGTAGCAGTTCTTGTTGGCGATCAAGAATACGCCCTCTGCATGCCACACATTCCATATTTTCATCAGACCGTGACCACCACAACATTCTCGACATTCCAGACGTACTGATGAGGCCAGCGACGCAGACGCGGGCGCAGAGGAAGAGCTCATCGGGCGCCAACGAGAGGATGTCGCCTGGAGCCAGCAGGCGCGCGACGAGGCTGTCGATGCTCTTGTCCTCGACGCCCTCGGGCACGGCCATGGGCTGGAACTCGACATCGATCTCGTCCATGCTGGCCTGCACGGGGTCCACGACTTCCTCCTCGCTCTCCTCCTCCTCTTCCTTCTCCGCGAGCACCTCAAGCTTCCTGCTGCCGCGCGCTAGAATGTTGCACAATTCCAAGCACACCCCACACAAAACATCAGTACATACTTCGCATTCCATAACAGAACTAACATACCAGAGAGGGGTCGGGGAGGCCGGGTGGCCAAGCTCGCCGAGTTGTCCTCGTCATCGTCGACACGTTCGCTCTCCTCGTCTTCACCGTCGTCGCCTTTGGCGCTCTTTCCAGCGTCTTCGGCGTCTTCAAACGGATTGCTGTCGTTCGCCTGGGCCTGGGCCCGGCCCTTGTGGAGGGGCTCAGGCGAGAGCGGCGACTCGACGGCCGCGCGAATGACCGTCAGCGTGTGCGTGTAGTTGGGCAGCGGGGCAAGCTTCGCCAAGAACTCGCGCGTGTCCTTGCTCGTCGGCAACTGAGGTCCCATTCACACGTCACGCCACGTCAGCACCTTCCAAACACAAGGGGGACCTTTGTGTGCCGAGGATCGTACGAGGTTGTTGCCCGGCTCGAGGTGAGGGTAGTGCTGGTAGAAATCTTCATTCCTTTGCAACTTCTTCCTCATCCGGCTCGACCTGCAACCAAGAATTTTTTTAAAATTAAATTATTATATTCAAAAAATAATAAATATAATTAAAAGAATGGGATATACCCTTCGGTTTCGTCGAGGCGCCACTTGTCGAGTGGCGAGGCGGGGAGCGGGAGCCAAAGCGAGGTCTCGCCGTAGAGGTAGCGCGACCGGTAGAGCTGCCGCCAGTAGTGGGCCACCACCTCCTGGTACCGCTCTTGCTGCCACGCGCTCAGGTACACATTCCCGCAGCCCTTGGTCTGACGCCGTCGCCAAACGTACATACAGGCTGGGGTTATCATTCCACGCAAAAAGCGAAAGCGAAAAAGAAAGAGCGAAAGCGACAGAGTGGAGAAAGGAGCACCATGAGGCGTTCGGCGGCGGTGCGGCGGGCCATGTCGACCTTGGAGAGGTGGATGATCTCGGCCTGCACGGCCTTCTCGTACTTGGACACCATCGACAGACGCCTCTTCTTCCATTGCCTGTGGCGAATTTGTCGACGTTTTTTAAAAGAACAGATGTGAGTTTCGAGCAACGGACAAAGTGCACTTTCGATGGGCGCGCGGCGACGCACTTGGAGATGGTGTCGACGTGCTGCTGCTCGTTGTGGGTGAAGGTGCTGGCGTTCTTGTTGAGCAGGACCTTGAACACGCGCATCACCATCGGGTGGGCGCTCGCGATCCAGAAGTTGAACTTGTTAACATCCTGCACCATCATCACGACGATCATCGACATCAACATCAACATCATCACCACCATCATCATCCTGTTCATCATCATGAACATGGGCGCGGAGCTTGCGGCAGCGTACGGAGAGGAGGAGCTCGAAGCCGTTGGTGCGGAGGTCGACCACCTCGCCCTGGAGGCGGCTGACGAGGACGTCGCGCATGAACTGCTCCTTGGCCAGGAGGAGCAGCTTGTAGAGCTGCGAGCACAGGCGCGCGATCTGCTGGTTGTCGTGGACCAAGTGGGGCAGCAGCGCCATGCACAGGTAGCTCAGGAATTCCTTCTCGTTGTTCGTCTCTGTGCGTCATCACAAAAGAAATAAAATTGTAAAATAGGAATCAAGAAATCATCAATTAATAAAAGTGGAGCTGAACCGGCGATAATGACGGCCTGGTGGTTGACGATCTTGGTGAGGACACGGAGAAGCTCGTCGGTCTGCGCCTGGCTCTCGCGGAGGAGGTAGACCGTGATTCGGTTGCCCGCCCGGTGCGCCTCGCGGATCACCTTGGCGCTGGATTGCCCTCGCGTTCCTGCCATTTTTAACATTTTTAACATTTTCAACATTAAATTCTTCATAAATGAAATAAAACTAAAAAGACAGACAGTCGTACCAGCAGGCGGCGTGGTGATGTGGCGGAGGTACTTCATGATGAACTTGAAGACGCGGTACTTGCCGGCCGGGAAGGCCTGCAGCTCGACCTGGTCGACCAGCGCCGAACAAAAGTAGGCCATGTTGGTGGCCAGCTGCGCGTTCTCCTCGAGCTGGTCGGGCGTCACGGCCTTGTCGAGGTAGGCCAGGATGGTCCACAGGGCCTGGTTCTGGTAGGCCATCAACTCGCGCTCGTCCCGCGCGCTCGGCGCCGCCTCGCAGATGTTGTTGAGCACCGTGTGGCCGTCGGCCATCGCGCGCAGGGCCGTGTCCATCGTGCGCGACAGCAGCGTGAAAATGAGCTCCATGTAGGCCGTCATCTGCTTGTCCATCAGCATCGTCATCGTCAACATCGTCATCACCATCGTCATCGTTCAACAACAAGGCGCGTACGTGGGTGAGGAGGAGCTGGTCGGTGATGGTGGCCGCCAGGACGCCCTGCGGGAACATGAGGTCCACCAGCCTGGACAGGAACGGCGGCGACGCGCACAATTGCTGCACAATTGCCCATCGCGGCCCCAACAATCGTCAGTTAAGAGGGCGGCTGACGTCAGCCACAGAGCTATGAGGGACAGAGAACGAACCTGGAAGTTGATGCAGCAGTCAAAGAGGTAGAGGACGAACTGGAGGATGGTCGCGTGGAAGGCCTCCGAAGGCTCCTCGCGGTTGACCGCCAGACAGGCGCGCGTGAGCGGACCCGCGGCCGCAGCGGCGGCCGAGGACAGGGTCATGAGGTCGTATTCGCCGTCGCGCCGCTCGACGGTGAGGCCGCCCGAGAGCTCGATGTTGGACTTGAGCATGGCCAAGATGAGCGTCATGGCCTCGCCGCACACGACCATCTGCTTGGAGGCCTGGACGATGTCCGCGAGAGCCTCCTGGCCAAAGGCGGCCGGCGCCAACTTCTTGAGCCGCGAGATCGGGCACCCGACGAGCAGCGCGAACAGCGCGTAGTAGATGTCCACGCACGTGCTGTAGTGCACCACGACCTGCTGCACCACCCGGAATCTGCAATCGTCATTGTTGTCGACGTTGTAGCAACAAGCGCAAAGTCAGCTGTCGACACTGTAAAGAGGGCCAACGAGGGGGCAGACAACGAACCCGTTCTGGGTGCGGAAGGCGCTCTGGAAGTCGAGCGAGGCCTGATAGAGGATGCACACGAGCTTGACGGCCAGCACCATCGACGAGCCGTGCATGTACCCGTTCATGAAGTGCATCAGCCACTCGACCGTCAGCACCTGTAGAATCATGATTAGTGGCGAGGTTTTGTTGCGGACTGAGCTTGGACGCGCGTCGAGGCGGAGGCGGAGGCGGAGACGCACGTCGGTAAAGACGCGGATCTTGGAGTCGGCCCAGTTCTGGGCGATGAGCTCGATGAGCATCTGGAGAAGGTGGTTGCGGATGACCAGCCCGCGGGTCGTCGCGCCCGTCTGCGAGCCGGACGAGCCCAGCCCGGCGCTGGGAGCCCCGCCGGGCGGTGCCGAGCCGCGGGCGGCGGTGAAGGCCGCCGGCGGCATGGAGGCCGTCAGCGAGCCGCGCGGGCTGGTCGACCGATGGTGGCCGTCGTGGTCGCCCCGCGGGGAGCTCGGCTGCGAGACGGACTGCTTGGCGCGAGCCATGGTGACCTCGTAGCTGGCCTTGGCCCGCCGGACGTCGACGTTGACGATGGTCTGGAGGAGCACGTCGCCCAGCTGCTGCAGGTCGCCCGCGCGTACGTCGAGCGCGATGACCTGCCGGGCGAGGTCGACCGCGTGCGGGACGATGGCCTCGGGCGTGCTCGGGTCGGCCATGATGCCAAACAGCGTGGCCAGGATGTCGAGCTCGCGCAGCCGATAGAGGTTGAACTTGTGGTGCACGTTGGCCGTCGAGACGAGCCCGCCCACGCGCTGGAACACGCGCTGCAGCATGGCCACGGAGCTGTTCCACAAGTGAAGCTCCAGCAGCACGTGCCGCAGCACCAGCGGGTTGGCCAGCACGCCGCCCGCGACGGCGTCGGCGTTGTCGGCCGCCCGGCGGTCGTCGCGGCGCTCCTTGTTGCGCGATTCGCGCTCGCTGCTGGCGTCCGCGGCAGCGGCGGGCTTAGCATTGCTGTCGACACGATACGAGCGCCCGGCCTGCTTCTGCTGCTGCTTGAGACCGATGCCGACCCACTCGAACACGACCTCGAGGATGTCGTTGGTGAGGAGGTCGCGGTGGGTGTGGAGCAGGTGCGCCAGGAGCTGGTAGCCGTTGAACCGCGGGCCGTCGGCGTCCTCGCCCGTCGGGATCTCTTCTTCCATGGCGCGCGACAGCATCGCGTTGTGCGACACCAGCTCGCGCACCAGCTTGAGCGCCAACTCGAGCTCCCGCGCGTCCTGTCCCCCGCCCGGTCGCGCGTGAGCCTCGTCGTTCATGTGTCGACACTTGTCCAGGTCCAGGCTTGCTCGAGTGTCGACAGAGAAAAGGGGGGAGGGGCGCACCTTGGTGTGCGCGACAAAGAGGAGGAGGGTGCCGACGCTGCCCACGGACTGGATGGCGTGGACCAGCGTGAGGGGCTGGTACACGTGCGCTCCCTCGATCAGCAGGTTGACTCGCGCTCGACCCACTGCACGTAAAATATTCAAGGAATCTTAAGGTTTTCATTCTCCACATATTTGGAATTTCAACAATCTTTTTGAAGGCCCTGAAGGAGGACGAACCCATGTGGACGAGGTCGCGGGCGGTGAGGGTAAAGATCATGGCGCGGCGGTGGACGGGGAACCACTGGCCCGTGTTCTCAAAGTCCAGAATCGCCGAGCCGCCCTTGTCCACTCGCTCTGTCGACACGGTTCCCGGTAAGTTGATGAAGATCAGACAGTAAAGTGATGAAGGTACGTACGAGCGATGGCGAGATTGCGAGGCGTGATGATGCCGTGGGTCTGGTACTGGGCCAGCGGGGCCTGGAAGCCGCCGTTGTAGGTGGGCCCGAGGAGCGAGATGATGAACAGCATGACGCCCGGCACCTCGCCGTCCATGATGTGGAACGACGACAGGCGCCAGATCTCGTCGCACGACCGCGCGTCCTCGCGCAGCGTCCCGAACGTGAGCGAGATGTTGCCGTGAATGGGCGGCGGCGAGCTCACTTGCATCGTCTGGATCAGCGCCCCATTGATGTACACTTTGATCGTGGTCGCCTTTGATTGGTGCCAAAATATAAGCAAAATATTTCAAAAATTTAAAAATAATAATTGAAATTAGCCAAGCTTGTGGTGGGCAAGGAGGCATACCCAGACTTGCTTGGCCTGGACGATGCCGATGTGGTACCACACGTTCTCCTCAAAGGTGAAGTCAACGTCGTAGAGGAAGGGGTTGTTGCCCACCTGCAGCACGAGCTTGTCCGGACACGCCCAGCCTGTCCGTGCGTGATCCGTCAGCTCGGTGCGTGTGCGGCGGGCGCGTGTGCGGTGGGCGCGTGTGTGCGGCGCGTACCCGAGATGTTGAGCGACGGCGTGTCGTCGCCGTCATCGCTCTTCAGATTGAACAGGTGGACGCCGTTCCACGGCCGCAGAGGCCGAGCGGCGCTGGCGCCGGCGTCGGCAGCTACCTCGCCGTCGTTGTCGTCATCAACACCGTGGCTTCCATTGTCGCCGTCATCGTCGTCGAACGGGTTGGCGCTCTCCGCTGGAGCGGTGGTCGACGCGGGCGTGTCGAACGGATTCATCGGTGTTGTTGTCGCCTTTGCCTTGGTCGATGTCGTCGTCGACGAGCCAAATGGATTGGTGTCGCGCGGACGCGAGCGGGTCGAGCCCGAACTCATGGACGCTGGCGACGATGACGACGGGTCAAACGGGTTCATGGACGACGAGGACGTCGACGACGATGAGGCGTCGGTCGTCAGCGCGACAAAGTTGAGCGACGAGGAGAGCGACGACGCGGTCATGTTCGTTCCCTCCTCGGTCGCGTCAACGTCGTCGCTGGGCGAGTCCGTGCGGAAGCTGCGCACGCAGACCCAAAGCATAAGCGTGCTCGCTGGCGGCCACTTTTGCCCGTCCATGACCGACGGCACGCGCACGCACTCGTATCCCCTGGAATGCGCAACACGCAAGTCATTCCACACATTCCTCACGAGCTTGGCGAGCGAGCAAGGCGTGCCTGTGGCGCGTGCGGTCAAACTCGACAAAGGTGGGCGCGTTGCCGGTGCGGGCCATGCGGAGAAGGGCCTTGAGGAGGCTGCTGTTGAGGTTCTCGCGGGTCAGCATGCCCAGGAAGTGCTGCCACTCGGCGATGGTGAACCGGTAGCTGGCCATGATCGACAAGAACTTGAGCAGGTGCGCGTGCATCGGGTCCTCCGGGTCGGCGATGCTCGGCCCGTACTTGTCCAGCAGCACGCTCGTCACCCCTGCGCTCGCGTCATGAGCCGCGGGTCCCGACAAGGGAAAAATGCTTCAAAATGAAGAGAAGAAGCGCACCGGCGGAGAAGAGGGTGTGCTGCGACTTGGTGGAGAACTGGAGGGTGTGGTAGAGGGTCTGGAACACGGCGTCCTGGACCTCCGGGCATGTCTCGCCCAGGAGCTCGAGGATGATGAGCGCCACCTCCGGGTTCCTTATGCGCTCCAGCCGCGCCGGCAACTCATCGCCCTGGTATCATTTCGTTATTATTTCGTTTTTGTTTCGTAATTGTTTCGTAATTGCGAAAATTATGTGAGGGAAAGTGCCTGGGTGGGTTGGCGGATGGACTCGGCGGACATGAGGAGGAGCGAGCGGAAGACGGAGAGGGCGAGGGGCGAGTCCAGGACCCGCAGCTGCCGCACGCCGTCGAGAATGTGCGCGTAGCCCTGGCCCTCGAGGAAGAACTGGCGGTTCTCCCGGTGCCGGAAGAGCGCGATCGTCAGCGTACGCAGCAGGTTCTCGACCATGGCCAGCTGCGGCCGCACGCGCGACTCAGCTCGGTCGGTGGCAAAGCCTGGGCGCGGCCGTTGCATGTGAGCATCACCAAAGATCTTGCGAGTTTTGCGCGTTGCAATGCAACAACTACGTACAGCCGTTCATGGCCGCAAGGGCGGACGTCAGGGTGTTGAAGCCGTCGATGGTCCGGAAGGTGTCCTTGAAGGCCGGCTCGGCCAGGAGGATGGACGACACGCTCAGGAGGATGTCCTTCCCGACGCCGGCGCCGTGCGGGCCCAACGCGTGGACGCCGCCCAACAAACCCACCAGCGTGGCAAACTCCCTGCGCCCGGTCGTCCAAGAATGTTAGGAATGTCAAGAATGCGTCGTGGCCCTTTTCTGCCAAACATGAACGCGTACCCGTAGGTGAACTGGCGGTCGTCCAGGATGAGGATCTCGACGAGACGCAGCGCGCACGAGCGCAGGTCGGGGTCGTCCAGCTGGATGAACGACGATACAATCTCCTTCCCATTCCTGTAAAAAGAAATGAAATGAATAAACGTCCATGCTGACGTGGCTTCACGGCGCGAACGTACAGCTTACGGAAGAGGGCCACGTTATCGGAGCTGTCGCGGAGGAGCGACTTGACGCACTCGAGAACGGCCGCGACGAGGCTGCTCGGGTAGTGGCTGTGCCGCTTGAGCAGCCCAAAGACGTGGTCGAACAGCCCGGCGTCTGCATGCAGTATGGACGTGGTGAGCCAAAGGCGACCAGAGGCCAATGAGGAGAGAAGACGGCCGAACCGCGAAAGACGGCCTTGTAGCGGGCCGAGTCGTTGGTGAGGAGCTTGTTGGCCAGCCCCAGGATGAGCCGCATCAGCTCGGCCGAGACCTCGGCCTCGAACATGGCAAACAGCCTGCGTACAGTACAGGAGCACACGAGAGGCCTTGAGCCCAAGGCCGCGAGTTTAAGGTGGCGACGGAGATGGGGGAGGAGGACGCACCCCTGGAGCTCGCGGAAGGGCACAAAGTGGTTGTCGAGGGCGATAAAGGCCAAAAGGCCGACGAAGAGCTCCTGCAGGTGGAGGCTCATCGCCACCAGCTCGTCGACGAAGCGCAGGAGGAAGATGTGGTCCACACCGTAGATGAGCCACACGTTGAGCCGGCTCTTGCCAAACACGCTCGACACGATTTGGAGCACCTGTGGCCGCCCTCCCACCAACACACTGCGTCAGCACGTGCGCGCGAGGCTGCGACGGCGGCGGCGGCGGCGGCGGCGGCGGCGGCGGCGGCAGTAGAGGACCTTCTCGCGCAGGGAGTCGCTCTTGCTGGCGATAAAGTAGTTTTGCAGGGCGAGGAGGGCGTCCATGTTGCGGAGGCAGGCCGAGACGGCCGTGTCGCTGGTCGCCGGCGGCATGGTGTCCTCGTTGTGGGGCGGCGCTGTCTCGGGCAGCTGGAGCCGCTGGTGGCCCACGTAGACCAGGTTCGTCACCAGGTCCAGCAGCCGCATCTGCAGCCCGTCCCGGCATCAATGGTGCATAAGCGAGAGGTTCATGAAGATGAAAAGGATGATGAAGAAGAAGAAGAAGAAGAAGCAGGGGGAGGAAGCTTACCGCTTGAGAAGGCTCGCGAAGGCTCTCAAGGTGGAGCAGGAACTTGTTGAGGAACGTGTAGCCTCCGCCCACCAGGAATTCATCCATCAAAATTCCTGACACGTTCGCTGACCGCTGCAAAAATGTCAAGTATTAAAACGCTTGAAATAAGAACAACTTTTGTAAATGGAGAATAAATTCATTTTAAAATATAAAAAAAAAATTAAAGAGGAGAGAGGACGGGGGAGGGTGCCTTGAGGACGGTGGTCATGTTGCCCCAGATCGCCAGCATCTCGTCGGCGCTCTCGTACTTGTCAAAGTGGCGCAGGGTGTCGATCTGGTGGATGATGCAGCTCTGGTCCCGAACGTAAGTCACCAGCTGCTCGTCCAGGTGCTGAGCCAGCAGCTGCTTCAGGATCTTGAACAACCTGTTGTTGTTGTTATGCGACACATGTGAGTCCGGTGATAATCCCATCGTCCTCTTCATCATCACCACCACTGTCATCGCGAACGTACTTGAGGCGGAGCTGCGGCTGCACAAAGCGGGCGTGCATGGCCGACATGTCGAACAGCAGCTTCAGCCCGTCGGAGCTGCTCAGGTCGTCGATTACAGGCCGGTACCTGCTGCTGTGCAGCAAAATATTCATGATCGCCTGTTCCGTCGCCGCTGTTGGCACATACAAGGGCCCCAGAGGAAGGCGGTGAGCTCGACATATGTGCCAGCAGCGGTGGCGGCTTGCAGAGGTGGCGGCGGCGGCGGCGCACCCTTGACGGCGTGCTTGGTCTGGTAGTAGCGATACAAGTGCAGCACGCGGACCAGCATCGAGAACACACCGGCCGAGGCCATGTTGACCGCGCAGGACTGCACTCACATGAGAAACACACAAACGGCCGTCCGTGCGGTGGTGGTGAGCGTTTCCCCCCAACATGAATTGAAACTGAGGGAGCTGGGCGCAAGGGAGGCGACCTCGGAGGTGACGAGAATTTCAAACGCGTTGAGGATGAGCGAGGCGTAGACCCGCGCCGGCGCCGGCGCCGGGGCGCCGTGGCTGTCGACCGCGCGCGGAGGCTCGAGCACGTGCGACACGGCCGCGATGGCCTGGTCCCTGTTTGTTCCAAGTCGTTGTAAATGTACTTGAGCCGCGGCAATCTGGTGTATGTGAGGTTGCGGCATAGACGATGATGATGTACCGTGGCAGCGAAGCGGGCCATGCGGCCTTGATTTGGTTGACAAAGGTGAACGAAAGCACGAGCGAGAGCTCGCGCGCCTGCCGCCCAAAGCTGCCAAATAAAAGCACAAATAAATGAATAAATAAAGAAATAAATGTGCATAAAAATGTGAAGAATGTGTGGCAGTGGTGAAGTTGAGTGATGCATACCTCTTCTCGAGGTCGAGCCGGGCGGGATCGGCGGCAGAAATGGGCGAGTCGCCGTCGCCAGCAATGTCATCGTCGCCCCCCGCCTTGTTGCGCGCAAAGAGGGCGATGAAGAGCTGCACCACGCGGCTGAGCGCGACGTCGCGTTTCTGCTCGTGCGTGCAGCGCGCGGTCAGCCACAAGAGTGCGCGCGTCAGAGGCGGAAGGATCACAGTAGAGAGGAAGGGAAGGGTTGGCAGCAGTTCACCTCTTCGCCTCGTGTTTCGGTGTAGACCTTGTAGAGGTAGCGCAGCTTGGCCACGGGCTCTGCGATCTGCGCTTCGGCCCCCTCGGAGACGCCGATGGCGTGCCCCATCCATTTGATCCAATCCATCACTGCATAAAGAAATTTAAAATAAAGAACAGATTTATTTTGGTCATTAATAAAAAGAAATCAAAATCAGGCGCCTCGCCTGTGCCATCTCGTAAGGCATTGTTATTGAGTTCTTTAGATAAAGCCGCATGCACCGAAACCGTGTGCAGAAGGGGTGGCTAATTCGAAGAAAGAAAAAAGCAAAATGGAACGCACCTGAGAGGTGGATGCCACACAGGTGTGGCCGTTGGATGAGGACACTCTTCGAGAAGAAAGATTAAAACAGACAAGAGCCTGCGTCCAATCAGGCACAAATTGAAAGCACCAGATGTTGTTTCGAGACTTTCTTGTTGCTGTGCGGCCAACGCCGGCAGTTTTTGTGCACGAATTGTAAAATGGGCTAACGCGTTTCTCTCTGTCGTGGCTCCAGCCGCGTCAGTTGAGTAGGCCGTATATAGACGACTTCTTCCCAATACAAGTAGAATAGAAGGGGTCTGTTGGTGAAGCGGATCGAGATCTGCCTTGTCGTTCGGTTTCGTCATAATGTTCTGAACCTGGCGAACTCATCACGTCTTGGTGGCCAAACGAAGCCGAAACGTTCTCTCCTCGTTCACTCTTCTTCTGCTTCCTGAAGAAACGCATTCCACATGCGTTGCACAAACTGCAGCCGTAGCACAAGAGAGAAAAAGTGAGCCCTATGATCAGGCATGAGAGGAGGGAACATCTAGCTTCAAAGAAAGCGCGTACACTGAGCTCTCTGGGCCGCTACGCCATTGAGACGTATTGGTGCGGCGACATTCGGAGCAGACTCGGTTCTCCGTTACTCGCCTCTTCCTTTTGAAGGTTTTCATCTGGTTTTGTGGCCGCACGTCGGCGTCGGGCAGAACTCGTCGTACTTGGAACTGTCCATGCGCTGACGAGCCCATCGAGAAGCACGAAGCACCCTCTGTTGGCCCCAACGACGGCAGCTGTGGTACCATCGGGGAGGAAGGGGAAGTGGCCGTGGAAGACGTCGGGTATTGCTCTCGTAAGTCATCTAATGGCGACATGCGTGGTGCAGGAGACTCGGGAGGCGAGGCCAGGTCGACTGCTGGATGGTTTCGTCGACCCGGGCTGATGGGTGCGATGTACGCCGGGGCCACAGGAAGCCTCGAGTTCACCGTCCGCGTTGTCGTCGAGTGGTCAGTGGGGGCCAGTGGTCGCAAGAAGCGAGAGTAGCTGTCCATGATGGATAGCCGGTAGCGAAGCTTGGCCACGTCTTCGGCAGAGAGCTCATGGCGGTAGGAAGCGCTGGAACACAAGTTGTAGACTTCGATTGCGTGCTCTCCAATCTGCGTTGCATCGTAGAATAGGCGTCAAGCCTTTGCCAAGAAGATAAAGAGCAAGTAAGCTTCTGTACCTTGCGAAGAACGAGCGGCACGGAGTCCAAGGACGTGGCAATGTCTGTGTTGAAGTCCATCACCATGAGGTCAAACGATGGGTTGGCACTTGACTGACAGCTTGAAGTAGTGTTCCTGTTCTCAACGAAAAGGGAGTCGAACAAGTGCGCCAACTTCAAACTCAAACGCGGAAAATACCAGCTGGCAGCGGTGACGTTCAGCCCGCAGCAAGGCAAGCGGGCCCTACATTTCCTTAGGGGGAAGCAGATAACGCGATGAGCGCAAACGGAGAACCCGTTGGTCGCAATCCCCGCCAGCGAGCTTCACCTCCGGAGTTAAAAACATGTCTGTTTTGCGAATATGGTCAATTTTCAGTCGTGGTAGGTTGCAAGGTGACACAATCCTAATCAGATGGTTTGTCCTTTACTTGAGAGGCCGTAAACTAACAGTTGAATTTCGGGCTGGGCTGCAAGATTACCCATACGCCTCTAAGGAAAGCCTGGTGGCTAAAGGGAATGGCGCCGTCGGCGCCCGATCGCGGAGGATGAGGACATGAACATAAAAGAGAGTTTACCAGTGGCTGCCTTGAGATCGATCTCTTATAAGAGCCGCCAGGATCAGAAGAGCAGCACCTGGCACAACGCTTTCTTGTTGGCATACCCGGCGAGCGACTTCTTGAAGGTAAATGGCCTGGCGGACCAATCATCGGTTAAACGATCGTTTCATAAGGCCATAAACGAACACCACTCGAGATCGTGCTTCATCAAGTACATGTTGTTAACATACCTTGTCTTTCGCTCGCCCTTTTTGTGCTTGCCGATGCACAAGTAGTCTGCCTTGAAGCGGTGGCACAAGTTGACCAGCATCCGTCGGGCGTCGTAGGCATCGGGGAAGAGCACAGTATAGTCAAACTGCACATGTCACATTACAGGCCAGTTTCTTCGTTTCTCAGTGCCTGGGACAAAAACCAAGATAAGGAGGACCAGGCAACTCACCTCGGTGTCCTTCATGCGATCGTCGCAGGAGGTGGCGATCTCCCTGGCAGCCTTCCACATTTCAAAGTTGAGTCGTACATCGGCTTCCATGGTCTTGGCCCGCTTGGAGACCCTCGTCTTCTCCCGCACTGTCGTTCACGCCATACGTCACGCCCACAGAGCGCGCCGTCAGTAAGTCCCGCGTCGACAAAAAAAGAGAGACGATCTCATGGCAGCACGTTTGTGGCCGAAATGTCGACCCGCTCCCGGCTGGGAAGTGCTCGTGGAAGGTGTTGGGGATGAATGTAGTTCCACGGACACGTACCGGTAACCACGAAGATGTGGTCCTTGACTGGGTCGGCCAGCTTGATGGCCTCCTCCAGGGCGAGGTAGGAAGAGAGAGAACCGTCGACCGCCACCAGCCACTTCTTGCCCTTGCAGGACTGGTAGTCTCCCTTGTGCAAGCAGTTGACCTTGAGCAGTTTCTGCATCTCATCTACGGTGTGCTTGTCCTTGTTCACCCTGTACGCCACATCACCGGCCATGTGAGGCCTCTCCCTTTTCCCAGTGGATGTTTGGCAGTGTCTCGTACCAGATGATGTTCTTGGTGTTCTTCAGGATGAAGCTCTCTGCTACGCGAATGCTTTGTTTGCAGTAGTTGTCCTCTGCAAACTCTTTGAAGGAAGTGCTGGGCTTGAGCATCGTCATCATCATGCTGTATTGTTGTTGAGCTGTGTGATGGTCGTTGTGTGAGAAGTGGGAAACTGCGGAGAGGGTAGCGCTTGGTCTTTCTTTGCCTTGTGTGAGAAAGGGACTGTCTACGCGCTGGTTTGAGTTTGAATGGACAAATGCTCGAGGAAAGCGCCGAGATAATGCTCTCTCTCACGGGGCAGCTCGAATGACAAGGTTGAGTGGACAAGCCCCATTTCGCCCTTTTCGCTTGGGCCGGGGTTGCAGCTGCTGGGATTGGAGACCGCCCATGGTCCACATCTCTGTTGGATTTGGTGTGGGCCAAACCCTGAGGCCGGCCTGCAATCACGTCAAGATCAACCCGAAAACACACCACCTTTCTTTCCTCTCGCCATATGTGGGGCAACCCCAACCAATCCGCGGATAAAGTTTCTGCGGATTGGTCCAAAATCTAGAAAGAAAAACCGGATTGGTTGGTACTTTTTCCGCCGTGGAACGCTTTGACACCGCTTTCTCTCTTCCATTCTCATAACCACAGGCCTCGTGGCCTTTGTCAAAGGGGAGGGTGATGAAGGCGCTAGACAGGCTCATCATCCTCGTCACAATGGTGGTCGGCTTTCCTCGCGGTTCTCGGCGGCGAGGGGCGGGACGCGAAGACACGCCTCGACCAGCTCCTCGACCGAAGCGTTTGCGATCGCGGACGACGCCGACGCCCCGGCCGCGGCCGCGGCTTGTTTGGCGCGGAGGATACCGATCGCGTTCTGCACTCGGCGCGTGGCCGACGGCACGGGGAAGTCGCGCAAGATCATATCCGCGTAGGCCTGGCCGTACTCGATGTCCTGGCAATCAATCAAGCAAGCACACGCTCGACCGTGAGCATTCGTTCTAACGGGCCGGGCCATGTACAGTCGGTACCTCGAGCAAAAGGGCGTTGTAGAGGACAAAGGCGCTGGTCTTGGGCCAGGGGCTGAGGCCAAAGGCTTCGTGCGCGTTGGTCACCGTGGGCTCGATGAGATCGTAGCGGCCGGCGCGCACGAGCGCCACGACGAGCGCGTTGAAGCAGCCCGGCGTGGGCGTCAGCGCGTAGCGCTGGTCCATCATCCAGAAGAGGTCCAGCGCCTTCTCGGCCTGCCAGCTCGTGCCGCACGCCGCGATCAGGTTCAGCATGTGCGATTGCTGAGGCGAGTGGCCCTTCTGCTGCATCTGCTCAAACACCTCAAAGGCCTTGTCTGCTCGCCCGAGTTGCGCACACGTCTGTATTTTATTTTTTGAAAAAGAATATTTAGAAAATTAATAAATAAAGGTTTGAATAATAAAAGAACAATTTTAAAAAAATACAATTTTAAAATGATTTTAAGGAACGCACTCGAAGGAGAAGGGAGTAGGCCTCGTGGTTGGGCTCGTGACGTTGCTCGAGCTCGTGGAAGAGAGTCTGGATGATGTGGTAGGTGTGGTCAAGTTGCTCATAGCTCGCCTCGCCGGACTCGTCGCCACCGAGGTGATCGACCTGCGGCTCATCCTCTTCTTTGCGCTCCGCGCTGCGCTCGCGGTCGACCCGCTTTAGGCTGAGCCGAACGCGCTCGAAGCGGCTGCGCCTCGAGTCGTCGGACACAAACTCCGGGTCGGTTGGCGTCAGCAGCACGCCCTGGTGCGTGCGTATGCGGCCCGCCATCAACAACACCACGTCAAGTCGTGCGAGCCGGTCAGCAGCCAAAGCGTTGGCCAAGCCAAGCCAAGCCAACACGCTGGAGACGTACCTCCATGAGGGTCAGGTAGGTCTCGAGGCTGAGCGTGAAGCCGTCGGTCTTCATCGCCTCGTAATAGTCCAAGGCCGTGTTGATCTGGCGGTTCTCCGTCATCACCGTGATCAGGCCTGGCCAAGCGGTGATGGTGATGGTGATGATGAAGACGATTGTCAGCTGCCACACGAAATCGTCCCCGCCACACGCGCTCGTGCGTACGAGAATAGGTGGCGGCGTTGGGCTCGGTGCCCTCGCGGCGCATCTTGCCGATCACGCGCAGCACGCCTTGCGCGTCGCTCACCGCGTTCAAGATCCTGTTGAAGGTGTGCACGTTCGTCCAGTGGTGGGAGCCCACCGTTCGCGACCGGCACCTGTGCGTGCGCGCCGCCGCCAATCGGATGATCCAGCTGACGTCAGCAGCAGCAGCAGCAGCAGCAGCGCGGCCATTGGCCTATCTGTGGACAGGCAAGAGAGACGATCATCTAACGGGCCGTACTCAAACATGTAGTCCATGTACTCGAGCGCCTTGTCCGAGCGCCGGGCGTCGCGGCACACACGCCACATGTCGATGAAGAGCAAAATGTTGGGCACGATCCGGAACCGCCGCTCGAGGGACTCAAACACCTCAAAGGCCTTGTCGGCCTGCTTGAGTTCGGCCAGCGTGGTGAGGAGCGTGCGCCAGCTCTGGATCGTGTTGCCCGCCGGCAGGGCCGAGCGCTGGTAGACGTGCTCGGCATAGCGCTCGTTCACGAACAGGCCCTCGTCGTCGTCATCATCATCATCTCCATTCGAGGCTTGTTGCTTCTTTCCCTGCTTGCGCCGGTGCCACGCCGCGTCGCGTTGAGGGACGTGTTGTTCGGCGGCGGACAAGCCCACGCGGATGACGATGCGGTCGATTAGGGCCAGGACTTGGTTCAGCAGCTCGCGGTTGGCCTCGGGCGTGCGGGTGTCCTTCGTGTTGTGGAAGTGGCGCAGCAGGCGGACCACCTGCATGACCGAGACCGACTGGCCGGGCTTGAGGCGCGGCGGCAGGGTCAAGTCGTCGTCGATATCGACAAACTCCTCCATGTACATGTGGTGGAAGACCACCGGGTTGGTTCTGGACGACCTCTGCGTACGTAGCGAAGTGACGTGTAGAGCCAACAACGGTCAGTTGCATCCTCCAAAAATAAAGAAAAAGGAAAAGGAAAAGAAATGGTGGCCAGAAACGAACGTCGTGTGGAGCGGGAAGGGACTGCTCGAAGGTCTGAATGCGGGCGTTGACCTCGCGCGTGGTGAAGTCGCGCATGGGCACGTCATCGAGTTCTTCGCCCACGGAGGCCGCGGCGTAGTAGCGCTCGGCCTCTTCATCAAGGCCCGCGGTGAGCACCTCCTCGGGAGGGACAAAGGCCATCAAGTCCTTCGGCCGCGACTTGTGTTCGCCCGCCCACTTCTCCGTTTTGCGCCAGGGCGAGGCAGTCCTGAGCTCTGCGCTGCGGCTCGCACTCCTGCGCGCGCACCATCACAATCGTGCCAGCCACGACATCTTGATTTAATCACGATTTTTTGCCGTACATTTATCAACAAAGCGCGCACCTTGTCGTGGTGGTGCCCAGACCAGCGGCACGAGCGAGCAGCTGTGTGCAACTCGTGCGTTTCATTCTGCACGAGGCAGAGGGCAACAGATGAGCGCCTAGCTTCTTCATCCTCCCCGTCTCTCTTTTTCTCCGCTTGCTGCAGGAAAAAGAAAATATAAACGACAAAATACAAAATAAATAAAAATGAATTTATATAATAAAAAAAAAAACATACACAACCTTCACGATGGAAAAGGCGACAGGCTCTGAAGAGGGAGGCCTGGCATTTGCGGTGAAGCGGCCGAACGGCTCCAGTGTGACTATTCCATCCCTTGTGGAGGCTCTTGCCCGAACAGCAACGCAGCCAGATGAGCTCAAGGTACTGCTTGAGGAGCAACCCCAATCGTTGTGGTGGTGCCGATCATCGATTGAATAGAAAACGATCACCTCGGTGGGTGTGCACCACAGGCGCTGCAAAACCTAGTGACCAAGTCAGTGGGCCAGTGGCGGTACAAGGGCGAAGGTGCCGCACATCTCGTTCTCTCCTACGACGAGGACAAGCTCAGCGCCGCGCACGACAACCCCCTCGTGCGTGCACTCTGTCATACCACCCACGCGCCTACACGCGCGTGGCCTCCTTTGTTGATTCGTTGGCTGACGCGCCTGCTCCGTGTGGCTGCGTCCGACCGCACAGCGGGGCCAAGTCCTCCGCGTGGAGAAGCGGTTCAAGAAGAGCCGCGACGAGGCCGGCGCCAAGGCCTCGGGCTCACACGCGCTGCACATCCCCTCCGACGGGCTGATGTGGTTCCAGGGTCGGGCCCACCCCTCCTTTTTTGATTTTTTTCCATTATTTTCATTTATTCTTTCATTAAACTGCCTTGTTGCTCCAGGCACGCCCATCCATGTGGAGAACCACGAGCTCAAGGAGTATGCCTTTGTGCACAACGTCATGCGCCCGCTCGTCGGCCCCTCCTACGTGCACCCGGGCGTACATGCTCCGCCTGTCCCTCACGTCCTGGGCTCAAAGGCTCAATGCGCCTCCTCTGTCCTGACAGGTGCCGATCGTGATGACGCCGGCCTTCCTGGAGGCGCTCGGGTCGCACGTCGAGGCCAGCCGGCCAGAGCTTCGCCGCCGCGACACGGAGATCGATGTCGACAGCAAGTTTGCGTTCCTCATGCCCGATCTCTCGCTCCTCCCCCTCCACCCCGAGGCAGTCGGGGCCGATGCCGATGCCCGCAGCGGGCCACCCATCATCTGCGTTGAAATCAAGGTCGCGCTCCAGCCCCCAATGCTCTTGTGGACGGCCCGGTCTAACCGGTTCCGTGTCGCGCGTGCAGCCCAAGTGGGGCTTCTTGCCGTATTCGCCGCTGATCCGGGCGCCGCACAGCGTCAAGTCCCGCGTGTGCCGCTATTGCATGCACCAGCGGCTCAAGCTCGCCAAGGGCGAGATTGACGAGATCAGGTACGGGACTGCTCGTGTGGTCTGTACGCAAAGAGACCCATGTGAGCTCACCCACATGTGCCCCGGGTATCGCAGCGCCTACTGCCCGCTGGACCTGTTCAGCGGCGAGCAGGAGCGCATCCGGCGGGCGCTGGTGGACATGGTTCACGTCCCCCAGAACAACATCAAGATCTACGCCGACGGCCGGCTGGCCTACACGGGCTCGCTGGGCGGCAAGCTGGCGGGCGAGACCACCTTTGATCTCGAGCACCTCGAGGCCAAGCTCGCCCCGGTCTTCTCGCCCGCGAGCGATGGGTACTGCCCGCACGGTTTGCTCACGCGGCCGGGCCGGGCCGGGCCTGACGCTCTCTTGTGTGCGTGTGTTGTCAAGGTCCTGCATTACGGCGATGGTCGACGCGCTGGGCCGGATCCTGCACGAGGAGAAGGTCTTGCCCAACCTCCGCACCATCCAGCAGATGGACTACCTGGACATTGGTCCGCTGCGCCCACCAGACCCTTTTTCGCCGTGAAGAACGCCTCATCACTCAATTGGTGTCTCCATGCGCAGAGGGGATTTACTACTTGTACAAGAAGATCCACGACCACGGCCTCGACGCGTTAGCCAACGAGTGGGACGAGACCACGCTCCAGCTGTTTGAGGGCGACACCGGTGCGTCTCCAATCCCAGCCACGACTTGAATCGCCGTTCCGAGCAGGAGAATTGACCAGGCGGGCTGTAGAGGACCGGCAACACTTCATCGACAAGGTGAAGCGCGGGAAGCTACAAGAGAGTGACATCATCGACCTCTTGCGGGACTACCTCATCTCCATGACGGCCAAGGACTGCTCCATCATGATCACCCTCCTCCCCGCCGCAGCCGACCACTCTGTCCAACACACTACCAGGTTGCCTCCATTTTACTGTGTATTTCTTTATTTATGATTATTATTTCTATTTATTTGGGCTTGTCAAGACCGTTGATGCGATCGCTGATGTGGTTGTCGGCGCTACACAGCGGAGGGGAGCAGGTGATGGAGGTCAACGGGCGGCGCTACGTGTTCCGGGTCGCGGTGGTGGACGTCGATCCCAAGCCCGTGCAGAACATTCCCTACTGGTACCGCCTCGACCAGGAGATCGTAGAGCACTTTATTTCGACACAACGCCAGCAGGAGCAGACCGACAACGTCACCACGCACACCACCCCGCGTTGTCTCTTCGAGCACGGCGGCTTCGAGTGAGCGCAACTATTTTCTTTTTGTCTTTTTTAGCGAACCACGAAATTTAAGACGGAAATTGGCAGAAAGCATTTATGTGTCGACTAAAGTAAAGCGTGAACGTAGATCGCGTGGCACTCAATCTGTAGTCCTGCTGATCGCACACGTTTGGCCATAATTACAGTGTACGAGAATATACAGAATGGAGCAGCAGTCGCACAAGCCCCGAGTGATCCTGCCGACTACGGTCAAGCCGTCCAAGTATGACGTCACCCTGCAGCCTGACCTCGTCAACTTCACCTTCAGGTACTAGTACTGCCATCTTTTTGTGGCACATCTGCCAAACGCTTGCAGCAAATTTAACCGGCTGTGTAATGTCATCAATTAATGGGCCATCATTCTCTTACGTAGTGGCGAGGAAGTGGTTACGATCGAGGTCCTCAAGGAGACCAACGAAATCGTGCTTAATGCTATTGAGCTCAAGATCGGCAGCGTTGAGTTCAAGTCGGGGGAGAAGGCGCTCACTGCCACCAAGATTGACTACGACGAGAAGCGCGAGACCGCCACCTTTGCGTTCGACCAGACCCTGCCTGTTGGTCCCGCCCAGCTCAAGGTGACCTTCACTGGCATCCTTAACGACAAGCTCAAGGGGTACCAGCACCACCGGCATCACGCCAGGAGCTTCTCCCTCTCTGTGCCGTGTGTCTTATGCTCGCGTGTTGTGGCATAACGCGATGGCAGATTCTACCGGTCGAAGTACACCAACGCCAAGAAGGAGGAGGTCTACATGGGTGCCACCCAGTTCGAGCCGACCGACGCCCGACGGGCCCTTCCCTGCTGGGACGAGCCTGCGATCAAGGCCACCTTTGTGCTGACCATGGTGGTGCCCAAGAACCTCACGGCCCTCTCCAACATGCCCGTCGTACGGCCGCCAGCTTGACCTGCATCTCACACGTGTGTACCGTCACTGACGACATCGTTCGCCACCATTGTGATGCCGCTTGACCGTGAGCAGGTGTCGGAGGCCGACAAGGCCGGCGACCTCAAGGCCGTGACCTTTGGCGAGACGCCCATCATGTCGACTTACCTGTTGGCCTTTGTCGTGGGCGAGTTCGACTACGTGGAGGACAAGACCAGCAACGGCGTCGTCGTGCGCGTCTATACTCCGCTCGGCAAGAGCGAGCAGGGCCTCTTCGCCCTCCAGGTCGGCGTCAAGACCCTTCCCTTCTACGATGGTTCGCCCTGGCCTTTTCCCTCTTAACAATCTTTTTTTATTTTTATTTTTTAATACCTTTTAATTATTTTCAAACAAAATTGTTTGAAAAAACACACATGTAGACTATTTCGGCATCCCGTACCCGCTGCCCAAGCTGGACATGATTGGCATTCCCGACTTTGCCGCAGGCGCCATGGAGGTCTGTGCTCGCTTTTGACATGTTCCCAGCTCATAGCCTCTTGTCTTGTTTCTCACGATTCCTTGCTTGTGTCGCGCAGAACTGGGGTCTTGTGACGTACAGGGAGACCGCCCTGCTGGTGGACCCCGTCAACTCGTCGGCGGCGTCCAAGCAGTGGGTGGCCCTCGTGGTCGGCCACGAGCTGGCTCACCAGTGGTTCGGCAACCTCGTCACCATGGAGTGGTGGACCCACCTCTGGCTCAACGAGGGCTTTGCCTCGTGGATCGAGTATCTGGCCGTCGACCACTGCTTCCCCGAGTGGGACGTACGTCACGACGTCCCTCTTCAGCTTTCTCTCCCTAGAGCCCAACGTCAACGTGCGGGCCCGGCTGACCTGCGACACACCGCCTGTGCGAACAGATCTGGACGCAGTTCGTGTTCTCCGATTTGGGCCGCGCCTTCGGCCTCGACTGCCTCAAGAGCACTCACCCCGTATGTTCTTCCCTCGGAACTTATTATTGTTATCGTCTTCTTTTCTTTAGATATAATGTTGATTTAATGTTGGCTGCAGGTTGAGGTTGAGGTGTCCGACGCGGCGGAGATCGATGAGATCTTTGACATCATCTCCTACAGCAAGGGCTGCTCCATTGTGCGCATGTTGGCCTCCTTCCTGGGCAACGACGTCTTCAAAAAGGCCCTCAACATCTACCTCAACCGCCACAAGTACTCGAACGCGCTCACCGAGGTACTTCCCCCCCCCTCTCAAGGGAGCGACGCTCGATTGGCACATGCCCAGTGTCTCACCGCCCCATCCCACGCGCAGGATCTGTGGGCCGCGCTGGCCGAGGTCTCTGGCAAGCCCGTCAAGGAGCTCATGGACCACTGGACCAAGCTGGTACGAGCTTTTCTTCATCTTCAAGCCTCGTTTTGAAAAATATGGCCAGTTTATTGATTTTCCTTTTTAATGGGTTCATAGGACGGTTATCCGGTGCTGTACGTCAGCGTCAAGGAGGAGTCAGCGGGCAAGACGGCGCTCGAGGTGACGCAGACGCGATTCTTGTCGACGGGCGAGGACCCGAGCATCTCCACCCTCTGGTGGGTGCCCTTCGGTGCCGTCACCCCGCAAGGCACCGTCCAGCAGATCATCAAGGACAAGACCGCAACCGTCGAAGTCGTGGCCGGCCCCTCTGACTGGATCAAGGTCAACCCGGGCGTCACTGGTTTCTACCGCGGTGCGTTTTAGACGACGATTTTTTAATATTCATTTTCGTATTATTTTCTTTTTTTTGAAATATCACTCCCTTATCTTGACCTCGTTCAGTTGATTGATCTCGTTGTCATCTTTGTCGCTGTTGTGTCAAACCATAGTGCGCTACACCGACGAGCTGCTCAACCGCCTCCGGAAGCCCATCGAGTCGCTCGAGCTGCCCCCGGCCGACCGCCTCGGCGTGCAGGGCGACGCGTTTGCTCTTGCTCGCGCCGGTGCGCACCTCCTTGAACTTGTCGCCAGCTGCCCCCTTGGCTTCTTCTCAGAAGCCGCTGACTGGTGACCTCGTTGACCAGGCATGCTGCCGACGACCCACGTGCTGAGCCTGCTGGCGGCGTACAAGAACGAGGAGAACTACACGGTCTACAGCGACCTGACGGCCAACCTGGCCGACTTGGCCGTCATCATCTCCGCCACCGACTATTACCCGACCTTTGCCCGCTACGCCGCCTCCCTCTTTGAGAACGTACGCGCGTCCTCCCGTCTCCCCCGCTCGTCCGTTGTTCTTGTTTAGACATAATCGTTTGCTTGATGGCGGTCCGCGCTGACCCTGCATCGTCGTCATCGTAATCATCACATCATCAGGTGGTGAACAAGGTCGGGTGGGACGCCCAGCCGGGCGAGGGCCACCTGGCCTCTCTCCTGCGCACGCTCGCGCTCGGCGCCGCCGGCAAATACGGTAGGAACCCGCACCCGCACCCGCGCCCACGTCATGACGCTGTCCCAGCGCGCTCGCTCACACGACATACGACGCATAAACAGGCCACGCGGGGACGATCGAGGAGGCCCGGAAGCGGTTGGCCAAGTTCCTCGAGGACAAGACGTCGCTGCACGCCGACCTCCGGAGCGTCGTGTACCGGATCTGCCTGGCTCATGCGCCCGAGGGCGACACCAGCGTCTACGAGTCCATCCTCCGCATCTTCCGTGAGACCGACCTCCACGAGGAGAAGGAGCGCTGCATGCGCGCTCTCGGCGCCACCAGCGACCCCGCCCTCCTGGTACACACATTCTTTTCATTTCTACTCTTAAAATTATTCATTTATTTTAACGCAAACAAACACAACAGCAAAGGACGCTGGAGTTCGCGATCGGGCCGGAGGTCCGGTCGCAGGACACGGTCTTTGTGATCGCCGGCGTGGCCGCCAACCCCAAGGGCCGCGAGCTGGTACGCACCATCTGCTCCGTGCGCCCCTCCTCTTGAGAGACTCACACACACAATCTCTCCCCTTCACCGTTATCAGGCCTGGCAGTTTGTGCAGAAGAACTGGGACGAGCTGTACACGCGGTACGATGGAGGCTTCCTGCTGGCGCGTCTCGTGCAGACGACGACGGGCGACTTCACGACGGAGGAGAAGGCGCGCGAGGTGGAGGCCTTCTTCGAGGCCCACAAGGCCGCGTCGGCCGAGCGCGCCGTCAAGCAGTCGATCGAGAAGGTCCGCTCCAACGCGCGCTGGCTCGCCACCGACGGCGCGGCCATGGGCGCCTGGTTCGCCCAGTGGGCCTCTAGCCACTGAGCGCTTCGAGTGAGCTGCGTCCCACAAGTCGCGAAAAAATCGCAATAAAGGGACAAAAGGAAATAGGAAAAAAATTAAGGAACAAAAACGGTCAGCTTGAACTGTTTTCGTGCTGCACGCAACACAACACCATCACAAATCGAGACCACCCACGTCCTGCTGTGCGTGCCGAGTGAGGAGGCCTTTGGGAGATTTGAGATCTCTGCCTGGTTGGTGACAGCACCAGGACTCTCTTCCGATCGCACACAATCCAATCGAATTGGAAAATGCAAGCGCCTCCCGGCTTGAGCAGACCAAAGAAAAAGGATGTCCTTCACCTTATCATGCTTGGTCCGCCGGGCGCAGGTACATCCAGCTCTATTTTTATTACTTGTTTATTTCTATTTTTTTTGTTTGGGAAAGTTGCTCGACCGTTCCACCACGCAAAACACAAAACAACGAATAATTACATTTTTGTTCATGCTCTTTCGCTTACACTTGCGCTTGTGAGGCGTTCTATTGATTACTGCCACTTTTTTTGCTCTGCCACAGGCAAGACCACGCACTGCAGCCGCCTGGCCTCGCAGTACAATTTGGAGGTCATTTCCAGCGGCGAGCTCCTGCGCCGCGAGAAGGTTCGCCTCGCCCCCGGCGGTCCTCTTTATGTGCCGATGCCGATGCTAATGCTGATTACCGGCTCTCGGCAGGCCGAGGGCAGCATGCTGGGCCAGTACATGGACGACCACTGGCAGCTGGACAAGCTGTCCGCCATCACCAACGACCTCGTCCTGTCGGCCATCAAGAAGGCCCTCGCGACCGGCAAGGGCTTCGTGCTTGACGGCTCCCCGCGCACCCACCGCGAGGCCGAGATGGTACGCGCGCCCGCGTGCGCAGCACACAATACACGCGCGTGTGTGCGTACGTGCGGCTCACCGGTCGAGTTGGCGGTGGTGGTGTGTTGGCAGCTGGCGGCGGCCTTCACGGCGAGCGGCATCGGACTCGACGGCGTCATCGAATTGGCGGTCAGCGACGACGTCGCGACGCAGCGCCTGCTCGCACGCCGCGTGCACGTGCCCTCGGGTCGCATCTACAACCTCGACGCCCAACCGCCCCGCAGGCCCGGCCTCGACGACGTGCGCTCGCCTTTCTCCTGCATGCTGACGTCACGCTTACGTCATGTTCGCGCCATGTGCTGACGTCATGCTGACGCGGGTGCAGGTGACGGGCGAGGAGTTGACGCAGCGGGTCGAGGACCTTCACGCGCACGGCATCGAGGTGCGCCAGCGGGCCTACGCCACCTACGGTGCCGTCGTGCACGACTTTTTCCAGAAGCGCGCCGAGTCGGGCCTCCCGCCCTATTGCAGGGTCGACGCGGGGCCCGGCGTGGAGGCCGTGCACGCCGCGCTCCGGCGCACCGTCGACAAGCTGACCGAAGCGGATTCGCCGCGAACCTTGTGCCGCATGACCGACCGCAAGGACCTCCCGGAGAACCAGGCCGACCACGACGACCGCGACGGCCCCAAGACGCATACCACCGTCGACCTCAGCGGCAGCGGCGGCGGTGGCATCGACGGCGCCCAGCGCGTCGGCCCGGCCGAGTCGGCCAGCCTCCTACAGCAGGTGCGTCCCCATCTCTACGCACGCACGCATGTGTGTCGTGTCGTGCGCTATGTGTGGCTCACGTGTCGAGTGCAGCTCAAATTGCTGGTGCGGAGCAGCAAGCCGGCGTCGCGCTTCCCGGGCAGCCACCCGGTGGCGCTGACGAGCAAGAACATCAAGCTCCTGCTCGACGACGATTACCGCGTGGCGCCCAAGATCGACGGCGAGCGCCGGCTCCTCATTCTGCTCGCCGAGCGCCTTTACTTGGTTGACCGCCGCATGCGCGTCGAACGTTTCCCGGCCGTGCGCTTTCCCGCGCGCTACAACCGGACCATCTTCGACGGCGAGGTCGTGGCCGTGCCGACAAAGAACGAAGACGAACGCGAGAACGAAAGCGAAAGCGGCGTGCGGTGGTATTTTGTGATCTTTGACGTGCTCTGCGCCGAGGGCGAGCACGTATGCCACATGCCGCTTCACGAGCGACTCGGCCTGGCCAAGCCCGTCATTGAGCTCATCGAGGCCGCCCCGTTCAGCCTCGTCTTCCAGGACTATCACTCGCTCGACCGCATTCATGCCGTCTTTGACCAGCAGCGCGACCGCCGCAACGGCTGCCTCGACCGTCCGGCCGACGCCGACGAGGGCCGCGACAACGACGGCGATGACGAAGAGGACGACCAGGAGGGCGACGACAACGCGAGCTTCTTTCCCACCGACGGGCTGCTGTTCATGCCCGTCTACACGCCCTACAGGTACGAGCTGAGTCTCGAGGGAGGCGCTTGTCGACAAAAGAAGGAGGAAGATGCTGACGTGGCGTGACGTGGGCGATTGGGGCAACAGGCTGGGCTACTGCGAGCGCATGATGAAGTGGAAGCCGCCGCGCCAAAACACGATCGACTTCACGCTCCGCAGTGTTCGAGTCCCTCCGCAAGCGATCGAACAATCCAAAACCGAACACGAAAACGACAACAAAAACGAAAACGAAAACGACAGCAGCGAAAGCCAGAAGAAGAGCGAAAACGAAAGAAGCGGCAGGAGTGAAGGTGGCGGCAGCGAGGAGCACATCAACAGCGGCTGCAGCTCAGTCGATGACCGCTACTGGCAGCTGTTCGTGCTACGCGACAGCAACAACTACGTCTTTTACGATTGGATCGAATTTGACGAGCTCGACGTTGTCAATGATCACGACGGCGCCAGCGACGGCGATGACGATGACGACAAAGCGGGACAGCAACAATGGCGACCTCATGGTGTGCGGCCCGCCCTGACGGACGACTGCATCGTCGAGTGCCACTGGGACCCGGCCAAGAAGATCGCGCGCCCGCCACCCGCCGCGCTCCTAAGCGTGTGGGGCCAGGGCTGGAGCCGAGGCAAGGGCGGCTGGCGTTTCCACCGGTACTATTTCTATTTTATTTTTTTAATTCTCTAAATTCTTCGTTTTTACGTTTTATAATTTATAATTTGGATTTTAATATTAATACTTTAAATCGAATATTTTGGCTTTTCAAAAATGCAGGATAAGGACCGACAAAGCGACGCCCAACGCCGAATGGGTCGTGCGTAACATCGAGGAGAGCATCTGGGACAGTCTCGAGGAGGAGGACATCGGCGTCTTTGTCAACCAAAATGTGGCCAACATCCGGCGGCTCATCGGGGAGGGCCCGCGCTTCGTCCGCAGCCGCTCCAGCAGCCGCAGCAGCAGCAACAACGGCGCCGCCCGGATAGGCCGTCCTCACCATCGTCATCACCATCATCACGACCGGAGCCGCAGTCGCAGCCGCAGTCGTAGCCGCAGTCGCAGTCGTAGCAGTAGCGGCGGCGGCGGCAGCGGCGGCGGCGGCAGCTACAGCAGCAGCCGATGCGCCAGCGACGAGCCCGGCTCTGATGGCGGCGGCGGTGGCGGCGGCGGCGGCGGTGGCGAGCAGAGCAACAACGACAGCGGCGGCTCGCAGCAGCGGCAGCAGCAGCAGCAGCAGCGGAATGAAGAGGAAGTGGCAGTGGACGTGGTGCTCGAGCGTGACGAAGCCGACCTCCAGGCGGACTTGGAGGAGCGCGACGAGGCCGCGCCGCATGAGGCAGAGGAGAGCGAAGACAACTGGCAGCGCGCCGTGCCTCCGGGCTTCCCGGCGCCCCAGCACCACCCGCAGCAGCTTCAGCAGCAGCAGCAGCGGACTGGAAACGGCTTTTACCACCACCAGCACCATCATCCGCACCACTACAAGCAGCAGCAGCAGCAGTTCTACGGCGGCTACAACAACCACTACCGGAAGCAGGGCTACGGCCGAGCGCGCTCGTCGATGTCGTCTGCCGCGATCTTGTCTACGTCGACGACAACAACAACGGCGACGACGACGGCGGCCGATGACGGCGGCGAGGGCGACGCGAGCAGGCCGGCGGCGGCGGCGTCGACGTCGACATCGACGTATCGAATGGGCGGCGGCGGCGGCGGCAGCAACAACAACACCAGTTGGCCCAATTACTACGCGCGGTATCACTACACCGGGGGCGGCAGCAACAGCTACACGTTCCACGGCGGCGGCCACCAGCACAACAACAACAACAACAGCAATAATAATAGCGACGTCGGGGCCCACCAGCAGGGCTCCTTCCAGCACGCCCGGGGCCGCGGCCGCGGCCGCGGCAACCTACAGCAGCACTTTTACTACAACCACCACTACAACGGCGGCGGCAGCAGCGGCGACAACGACGAGCAGCAGCAGGACGGCAGTGGCGGCGGCGGCGGCGGCGGCGGCGAGCAACAGCAACCGCAGCGTAGGCCGCGGGGCGGTGGCGTCGTGCGGGGTTATCATCATTATCACCACCAGTACCACCGACAGCAAGAAGGAGGAGAAGGAGGAGGCGATTTGGGCGAGGAAGACGGTGGCGGCGGCGGTGGCGGGCGGTGGGTGGACCGAGGGCCCAACTACTACCAGCCCCATCATCGCGCGCAGCAGCAGTATTACATGCACCATCAACACCAACAACTACAACACTACCAGCACCAGCAGTATCATCATTTTCATCATCAACAGCAACAACAACAACAAGACTGGCAAAGCGGCGGTCCTCGGCCGAGCGGACGGGACGGGGAAAGAGAGTCTTTCTCGACGCCACCCAAGACAGCCCAAGACCTCCAGCCCGAGCAGCAGCAGCAACAACAACCAACAAGCTCGGGCACAAAGCACTACAACAACAATAATAAGGCGGGGGAGGCGTTGACGTGGGCCGACCGCGTGTGAACCTGGTAATTGTAGCGGCTGTACAACAATAAAAACAATAAAAATCAACTTTAGGACGCCTCTGGCTCTGGCTCGCCGACGACGCCACGCCCGCGGCGCGAGTGGAACCAATTCTTGGCCTTGGAGAACATCGTCGAGGCGCTGCCGCTTGGCGAGGTGCCCTTCCTTCTCCACCTGCCGGAAAATCAGTGCAACGTCCACGCCCTTCTTCAAACGGAGGAAAACAGGCGGGCGCTTACGTACAGCCAGCCATCGTGAACAGAAGTTGATGTGGAAGAGGAAGGCGATGGATCGGTCGGGCGGTGCAATGTCGTTTTGTTTGTTTACATATGGCAACGCAATAGGGAGCAGTAGCTTGCCATGCTGGCGGAACTCGGCTGCGCCCTATCGCAGCCGCCAGGAGAGATCATGTGCTGGGGCATCGAGCACCATGGTGAAGTGAGCAACCGGCCCACCAACAGGTCTCACATGAAACAAACTCACCAGCAGAGGTTAAGGGCACCATGGTAGTTTTCCCCCAGCACCTTGTGTGGCCAGCCAAGCCCTCAGGCGACGACATCGCCCAACAACTGCTCATGCTCGCCTCACGTCTGTGCGCTGCTACCACTTGACCCTTCTTCTTCTACCGAAAGCTACACTAGACCAGTTTTCCAAATTAGGTTTTTATTGAGACTTGTACAAGAAGAGGAGATGAGGAGAGGTGAGGAGAGGTTACGAGAGAAGATAAAGAGGACGAGAGAGAAGACGAAAGAGGCTGCGCCGCACACCCACGTAGTGGTTTGCGACGAACTGGTGGGTCTGGAGGGCGAGGAGGCCGCCCATGTAGCCAGAGATCACGTGTTGCCACGAACCAGCGGGCTTGACGACGCGCAGGTTGATCCCGACGTGCTTGAAGCCAAGGAAGCCCGGCGCCACCATCGTTACGATGTCAGCGTTGTTCTCGGCGACGCGAAGGGTGTGGCTGCCGAGCTTGGAGTTGAAGAACTTGGCAGCCGAAGAGCTAAGGGAACGAGGAGACCCATAGGTCACCATCCGCATCTGGCTGGTGAAGCGCTCCAGGTCTTGGGGCTGGGACTCGAGTTGAACGACGTGAATCAGCTTGAGAGCTGCGAGGGTAGCCAGGGCACCGCCAAGACTGTGGCCTGAAAGGGTGATGTCGAGGTCGCTGAGCTGGCAGTTGAAGCGGGACGAGGCGATGTTCCGGAGAATGGCCTCAACAAGGGGCCAGGAAGAGTCGAGCGCCAGGCGGAAGCCCCTGTGGGCATAACCACAAGGGAGGTAGTCGACATTCGCTGCCAGCGAGGGGAGGCCGTTGAAGTCGGTGATGAAGAGGTCGTAGAGGTCGGAAGTGCCCTTGAACACGAGGTCGATCTTGTTGTTGTTGCCAACCCTCACGAAGCCAGTCGAAGCGGGGCCAGCAAAGGGGAAGACATCGACACTTGCGGACTCGGGGGCCACGGCGAGGTCGTAGGCAAGCGAGGACAGGTGGGCATACTCAAGAACTTCGTCCTTAGTGAAAGACGCCAGCTCTGGGTTGGTGGGTTGGGAGGTCGCAGTTGTAGCAGGTTCGTCAGAGCTGCACAGGATAAGCATGTCCTCTTCATCGTCGAAGGAGGCAACAGAAGCCACCAAGGTCTCAAGGGGGGTAGCTTCAGTTGCAGTCGCAATGGGTGTAGTAGCAGGAGTCGAAATGGTAGACGGGGACAAGAGCCAGGAAAACAAACGGGAGAAAGTCGACATTGTTGGTTGTGTGGTAATGGGTGTGGTTGAGTTGTCGCAGGGGGTAGTAGAGGCTTGTACTGGTGGTGGTGGGAGGTAAAAGTATGCTCAACGAGCAAGTGCTGAGCTTATAAACCAGGAGCAGAAGTGCCCTTCTATCTTCTGGGGTGATGCGGAACCAGCATTTGTATGTCAAACCCAAAACTGGAAACCTACTTTCCAAAATAAACTATCAGCCAATACCCTGCCTGGCCCGCAACAAGGCAAGCTGCGCCTTGCATCAACGTGCAACTAAGGATAACATGTGATTTACAAAAAAGGAAAGTGAATGGCCACATTCAAGCAAACTGTGCAAGATCGGCGGAGATCAAAAGCCACCCAAGAACACCGACCATATCAAGATCTCGGTAGGGGTCAGGCAGGCTGATCGTGATGTGCAGCTCGAACAAATAGCTCCTTCCTTATCATGATCCGGATGCTGGTCAACCGCTTGATCGTGCTCAACTGGTGCACAGTCACAGCAGAAGTACTTGATCGTGCTCAACTGGTGCACGACAACGGAAGAACATTCAAATGGATGCTCATGGCCAAGGAACAAACGTTCCGTCACCTTCCACTGGATGTGAACAAAACGTGCACGCTGGTGTCACACCACGATGCTGAAGCCACCAGTACCGCCACGACCTCTTGGTGACGTCAAGCCGTCGTCCTTTCCTCGTGGGTTTCCTCTACCCTGCGTTGCCCTGCTGCAATGGTCTGCGGCAAGGCCTGCACCATCGAGCACGACACCGGCGACGAGCGTGAGACTGGCGTGCCCATTCTGGGCAGAATTCGTCATGGCTTTGCGCCAGGCCTCATGTCATGCTTTGGCTTGCTCTATGGGTTCAACCTCTGCGACGCCGCTCCACATGCTCGACCTCAGCTTCCAAGGCAGGAGGCGGAGGAAATGCGTCTACTTCTTCTCGTTCAACCGCAAGCGAACCAGCCGCCACTGGTATCAACATCTCAACATGAAAATCATCGAACACGGACTTACTTGTTCAAGTTGAACCGCTGTACGTCATCTCAAGATGGTCAAGCACGTCGCAGACAATTCTGAATAAAGTGCCAGTCCTTGGCTCCAACCCACTGAAGCACACCCAAGTGACCATTCGCAGCTGCTCCCAGATAAGTCAGAACATACTCTTCCGTAGTCCCTCAGAGGAGGACGGAGGCGGGCGTGAAGGCTCGAGCTGCGTTTTATTGATGGTGCAGACGACAACAACAAGAATGAGAGCAGGGAAATGACGGGGAAGCTGCTACGCAACCCACGCACATAGTCCTTACTCGCGTACACGTAGCAAGACAGCCCACACAGCAAGCAAGCGCGAGAGGGAACAAAATGTACAGCAACAGCAGCAGCAAAGAACACGAAGAGGAGAGAAAGCGGGAATAAATAACATCGCGGCAGAGAGAGAGAGGAGAGACAAGCTCCAGCTCTTCTCGGAGCAGTGCGTGCCAACTCATCAGCCCTCCTGACCAAACTCCTCCGTGAACTTGATCTGTTTCTGCAGTTCGGCCTGGTTCACGGTCGGTTTGCTGCAAACGACACAATCAAATCAGAACGAGTCCCAGATAGACATACAGACAGAAGAAGAAGGCATCTGCAAATGAGAGAGGAAGAGCTTTCGTACCTCGACTTGATTGACTTCATGAAGTCGATCATGGTGACCTTGGGCTCCATCAGCATCTCACCAGGCACGTCGACCCACGTCATCTCCCTCGCCTCCGGGTCTGTTCTCGCCGTACACAATAAAGAGATGAGCACATCAACAGGGCGCGCGCTTGAGAAAGTTCAGGACGTGCTCGAGACATACCAGAGCCGCTGCAGGGAGTCAAGTAGCCGCGCCCAGTCGGGTTGCTCGGGTCCCGCACGAGTTTGAAGTGGGTCGCCATCTGCACGGTCCGCACCGGTTGCATGAGGGCGTCTCGCACGCACGTCGCAATATCCGAGCCCGAGAAGCCTTCCGTCATCGCGGCCAGCTTGGTCCAATCCTCCTTGACGAGCGTGTGCGGCGTGTTGCCCAGGTGGATCTGAAAGATGCGCGCACGAGTGGGCAAGTCGGGCAGACTGATGTAGATGCGCTTCTCGAAGCGTCTCCTGATGGCGGCGTCGAGCTGCCACGGAATGTTGGTGGCGCCCAGCACGAGCACTCCGTCCTGAAGGTACCGCACGTAAGCAACAACCAACGGGCGCACAAGAAGAGAAAATGTAACGGGGGAAGAAGAGGAACGAACGTCGTCGTTGCCTACGCCGTTCATCTGAACGAGGAACTCGGTCTTGATCCTACGTGCGGCCTCACTTTCGTTGTCGCTTCTCGCGCTGCAGAGCGAGTCCAACTCGTCGATGAAGATGATCGAGGGCTTGTTCTGTCGAGCCATGTCGAACAGGTTGCGCACCAGCCTGTTGTTGGCCACACCACAGATAAGCAAGCTGCACTTGCCAGGCTCTGAGGTGGAGGCAGCGTACCGCTCGCTCTCGCCGAGCCACTTGGAGACAAGATCGGCAGAGCTGACCGAGAAGAAGGTCGAGTCCGCCTCTGTGGCTACAGCCTTGGCCAGATACGACTTACCCGTACCCGGGGGCTGTGCATAGTGATTAAAGTGCACGAAGAGAGGCCGAGATATGAGCAGGCGAGTCACAACGCCACCAGACGACAGCAGCAAAGGACCACGTACTCCGTAGAGGAGGATACCCTTCCAGGGCTTGCGCTTGCCTGTGAAGAGCTGTGGGAACTTGATGGGCAGGATGACTGCCTCCTTGAGCGACTCCTTGGCGGCGTGCAAACCGGCGACGTCGTCCCAGCGCACGTTGGGCTTCTCGGTAAGGATAGCACCTTTTGATGGAAGGCAGAAGTTACTCAATCTGAAACCAGATCTTCAAGTCTGCGGACCAAGTACCTTGCAGCGCCTTCTGCAACTTTGTTTTGTCTTGATCACCGTCATCCGCGTCGTTGTCTCCTCTGTACGAATGCATTAGTCCGTGTTTATGCAGGCAGCATTGGGAGGGTTCACGTACCCATTCCCCTGTGCCACAGGCTTTTTGCCTTCGTTACCCTTCAGATAATTCTTTAGCTGTTCAGCCCTATCCATGTACTCGCGGATCTTGGCGCGAATGGTTTGCTTGCTTCGTTCATTCTTGTCATCTAAAGACCCAAAAATCAACACATGATGAAACGCTGTGAAGTAGGGTAGGGGTACATTTGATGGCAGTTAAGAAGTACTCAATGGCAAGCTGGTAGAGTCGAAAGGCCTCCGCATACTCCTTTCGACCATCGGCCTCGGTGGCCTGCGTGACGATAGCGATGGCCTTTGGCAAGAACTCACCCATTGCGCTTCAAATAGGAAGTTACAACAAATCAAACCACGCAGGATCCCCAAATGCACAAGGATGCCTGCGTCTGGAATGGAAGAGATGGGGAGCAGAACCGCGCAGGCGCGAGTGCCACTTTTTCTTGCGCCTTTTTCTCGTGACCGTTCACGGAGATCAGGAAGCAGCGGAGCAATATCGGCGGTCTTGGCCGGCAAAGCCGGTTCACGCGGTTTGGCGTGGCCCTGCGTGCCATCCTGCCCAACTTCACTGCTATGGCCACTCGAGGTACCGCCTGCTTCGCCTTGTCCTATGGGACGGCAACCGCATGACCTGACACCTTTACCGCCCGCGCTGCAGAGAAGGAAGGCGAGGTGTGGCACAAGTTCTTCCTGGGCATGGTCTCGTGCACGGCGCCCTTGCCTGGTGCGTCTCCCCACAGCAATGAGTGTGTGGACGTTTATGAGCACCACTTCAACCTCTTGTTTGTGTTTGTGTTTTGCGGTGACAGTCGTGAACCCCATCGAGGTCATCAAGACGCGGCTGCAGCTCCAGGGCGAGCTGCACGAAGAGAAGACCCAAAGCGGCCTGAGCCGCATCTACGGCCGTGGTGAGTTCCCCTCTAGCGTTGAGCCTCGCTGTGCCATGAACATGTTGCTCACCGGTCAACTTCCCCTCCAGAGCGCAAGTACAAGGGGTTCCTCCACGGCGGGCTTCAGATTCTGCGAGACGAGGGTCCGGCTGGCCTCTACAAAGGGTATTGAACTCAGGAACCGCAGCGCTTTCATGGCTTGCCCTTACCATAGGCGCTTACATTGCCCAGCCTCGTCCCTGCGGCGCTGCGGGAGAGCTCCTATGCGGCCATTCGACTGGCCTTGTACGATCCCATCAAGACGCTACTCGGCGAAGATAGAACCGGTGGACGACAGGGTAAGTAAAAAGACTGAAGCGCTCTACAATAGTCGAGGTCTAGTCGTCTCACGCCGCATCCTCAGACGGCGGCCTGCCCTTCTGGAAGAAGCTCCTGGCAGGAGCCACCGCGGGCAGCATCGGCGCGGCCATCGCCACCCCAACGGACGTGCTCAAGGTGCGCATGCAAGCCGAGGCCGCGGGAGAGAAGCCGCGCTACAGGAACACGCTGGACGGCTTCGTCACCATCGCGCGAACAGAAGGCATTCGCGGCCTCTACAAGGGCGTGGTGCCCACCACGCAGCGCGCCTGTATCTTATCTGCCGCCATGATGTCTTCCTACGACCACAGCAAGCACTTCATCTTGCGCAAGGGCTGGATCGCGCACGACAACGTCTACGCCCACATCTGGTTCGGCCTCTCTTGCCCTTTAGTCGCAGCCCTCATGTTGGCACGATTCCAACTCAAACGCGTACGTGTCCGGCAGTGCGGGCATGATGGCCGGCTTCTCCATGGCCGTGGTCTCCACCCCGATCGACGTCGTCAAGACCCGCATCATGAACCGCTCGGCCGGCACGCCGGTCGTCTACCGCGGCATGCTCGATTGCCTCATCAAGGTGCGCGAGTCGCGACATTCTCGGAGGTCCTCTTCTTCTGTCTGGTCTGCGTGCGCTGACGTCATCAAGGATCGTACAGACGGCCCAAGCCGAGGGCGTGCTGGGCCTCTACAAGGGCTTCGTGCCGACGTTCATGCGACTCGGTACGCCGCCACGCTCTCTTCCTGACGTCCCTCCCGACACTGACGCACGACGCGCTCACCCGAGGCAGGCCCGCACACCATCATGGCCTTCACCATCTACGAGGAGCTGCGAAAGTGGGCCGGCATTCGACCCGTATGAAGCCGCATCTCTTGTTCACACCATCGTCATCGCCTTCTTCCTCTTTTTCTTCGTCTTTGTCTTCTTCTTCATGGAGGCGCCGCAAAGGACGCGTCACTCGGCCGCATGGGAGCGCGCGCCTTCCAGGTGGGCGCGGGTGAGGTCGAGCGCGCGTCGCAGGCCCTCTGTGAGCGGAGCCCCGCCGGCCTGCGCCACGATGGCGTCGTCGCTCAGGGCGTGCGCGTAGTGGGCGTAGGTGGCCGCGAGCAGGTCCAAGCAGAGCGCCGCCAGCTTGCGCGTGGCGTGGAGGTCGGCCAGCCGCAGGAACGTGAGCACGGCCACGAGGGCTGCAGGCACGCCTTCGCCTCCGGCGCCGACGACCTCCACCGACATGGCCTCTTCTCCCTCTGCAGCAGCGGCAGCATGCGGCGGCGGCTCGACTTCCACCGAGGCCCCGCTCAGGAGCTGGCCCATGAGCTCTTGCTCGCATTGATCGCGGAGCTCGGCCATGCCGTACTGCAACGTTCACCGGTGAGCGCCGAGCAAGCAAGCGAGCACACGAGGTGAAGAAGCGCACCTGGTGCGCTACGACGAGGATGTCTTGCGCGGCGTGTGCGTTGATGTCGGCCGCGCCGCTGTAGATGAACTGGAGCAGCGCGTAGAAGCCCTCGTAGGACACGTCGCGGATGCGGATCTCGTTCGCTCCGCTCTCGGCCATCCCCGAGACGAACATGGCCCGCAGCACCTGCGTTCATGCATGACCCCATCACGCCGCCACCACGCGCGCCCGTCAATCTCGAGAGAGAGAGAGCGAGATCATCGTTGGTGACCCCCTTCTCGTGGCCGTCGGGGCGCCGTACGGGACAGCGTGCGGCGAGGATGCACTTGTGCGCGCGCACGGTGCGCTCGTTCTCCAGGATGAAGGTGATGTCCTTGTAGGGATCGTCCTCCTCCTCGAGCAAGCCCCTGAGCGCCAACCGCGATCAGCTCCAGAAGAAGAAGACGAAGAAGAAGATACGCAGAGGACGTGACGTGCCTGAGGTTGGTGGAGAGCGCGAGGAGGGGCGTCGACGAGGTCGTGGGGGCTGTGCCGGGCCGAGGCGAAGGGTCCACGAAAAGCGAGGCCACATCGAGCACGTGCAGCGTGTTGTCGTCGGTCCCGCACTCGGTGCCGCCAAACAAAAACACCTCGGAGCCGTGCGCCGCCGCGCCCTGCATGAGCTCGTCGGGGCCCGTCTTCAGGCCGCGCACCCGCCACCACCTGCGGCACTTGCTGGTGGGCAAAAACAAGCACAAGAGAAGAGAAGAGGACCATGCCATCGTACCGGCGACGGCGCATGTCGAGGACGTGCATCGGATACGACTTGTCGCGCGCGAGAAGGTCGTCCTGTTCCTCCTCGTCTGCCGAGTAGAGGGCCCGCACGCGGTCGGAGAAGCCGCCCAGCACGATCGCGTAGGACGAGCCCACGGTAACCAGCGGCCGACGCGCCGGAAAGATCCTGCACGCGCCGTCATCAGCCTGCGGGCCGGGACCATCCTGCAAAGGGCAGAGGCCGCGTGCCTAAAGTCGCGTGGGACGAGCTGCGCGAGGCTCTCCGGCCCAGGCCCGGCCAAAGGGACCTTGCGCCACACAAACGGCCGCGCGGCGAGGTCGAGCAGGTGGACGTCGTTGTACACGTGAGTGCTGTCATAGCTGGTGATGTTCGGCCCCAATCCATCCAACCCATTCGGCTCCAGGTCAGGTCATCAACGTCTCGTCGCAGAGAGGAGAGAGAGCGTCGACGCACCCGCCAAACACCAGCATGGACGTCCCGAGAAGCCGAACCGAGTGCTGCGATCGGCCGGACGGTTTGTCGCCTGCGCACTTACACGAGCGCCACTTCATCGCGTCCCAGTCGAGCATGATCACGTCCTGCGCCCCAGCCCCACATGCGCCCAGCAGCCTCCTTATTGAGCTCTCTGCAAAGATGTCCGTGGAGCGCGAGCGCCCGTGTGCGGGTTGGGGGGCAGCGCTGACCTGGTAATAGCGATAGGGCCCGCCCACGCAGCAGGCCCCGCCATAGATCAACACCTTCCAGCCGTCCCCGCCATCGGCCCCGCCGGGCTCGGGCAGGCGGAGCGACACGGCCGAGTGGTAGGCCCGGTATTGCGGCGCCGCGCCCTGCTCGTCATGATCGTCATCATCATTGTCATTACCGTGTGGGTCAGTTGATGATGATGAGAAGGGACTTGCCTGGGGACGGAGGGCGCGCCAGGTGAGGGACTGGACGTTCAGCGCCCAGAGGTCGTTCATGTTGCATTCGTGGTCAAAGCCGCCAAAGATGACCAGCTCGGTGTCGTCCGCGACGAGGCAGGCCGAGTGGCCCCATCGGTGCGTGGGCGCCTCATCTCTCTCGACTGCGTCCGTTTGGGTGGGCGTGTGGCGGGTCCACTCCCTGGCCACGACCACCACGACGTCGACATGAGAGACCAACCACTACTCGCCACAGCCTCGAGCAGGGGCGCAGTACTTGGTGTCGAGGTCCAGGACCCAGACGTCGAGGGCCCCGCGATAGCCCTGCACGCGGCCGCCCAGGAGGAAGAGGCGCCGGCCCACCACTGACACCAACATCATCAATACCATCATGATGGCCACTACTCAAAGAGAAGAAGTAGTAGAACATACGGGTGAGTGTGTGGCCGCTGCGTCCTGTGGGCAGTTGCATGTCCTCTGCAAAGTCCATGGGCTGCCACTGGGCGGGCATCTTCTCGACTGCCACCTCGCGTAGAAGCGCTTCGCTCGCCTGTGTGCGGTGCAGCCACCGCCCCGACGCAGGACACAGCACACATCCAACGGACCGCACAGGCGAGAGGCGGGTGAGAGCCATGAGACAGGAGACGACCAACTAGTTGGTCCCTTGTTCCCCACAACGCACGTAGGGGAAAGGTTCACGAGGGGTGAAAGGGAGCGGGTCGCCTTGGGGCGCCGAGGAACTGCCCGTTCGGCGTCGCTTTGCCAGAGCTTCTTGCGGGTCCTCCATCCTCGCCCTTACAAGTTGGCCGTCTGCTAATGTTTGGGTGTTTTGGGCTTCTTGTCGGTTCAAGTCTTGTCCTGCGGAGAAGGTTAAGGTGGCGTAAGCTTGTCGAAGAATCTTCCGTGAAAAAGTTAAAAGCTGACGTCATCCATATTTATTTACAATTCTCGTTTTTGGTTGCCGCTATCTTTTAGCTGTCCTCAAGCGGCGGAGCGCTTGCCTGGACAAAGGCCATTGGAGAAAAGGTTGGGAGGACGAGGATCGGGGCATTGGGCCTGTCGAGGTGAGCCCTGTGCTGGTGAAGCCACTCCTTGTTGAGCTGGGCCTTGGCTTGACGCAATTGGTCCTCCACCTTGCGCAGCTGATCGTCGCGATCACTCTCGAGCATGGTCAGCAGCAGCGTCCTCTCGAGGGCAGCCGCCTCCTTGGCGCTGGTCAGGTTGTTTCGGGCCTTGGCCAGCTTGCGCTGGGCCTTCTTGCGCTCGGCGGCGACCTTGGCCTCTTCCGCGCTGGTCTTCTCGTCCTTCTTCTTCTTCTTCTCCTTCTCCTTCTTGTCTTCCTTGGCCTCTTGAGCGTCTACGTCCATCATCGAGGTCTTGTCCACGATCGGCTCCTTGGCCGCTTCACCATACTTGTCGACAACCTGAGCAAGCCGAGCAGCGCTGGACGTCAGCCAGACGCCACACGGGGGCTGCAAGCAGCGGCATACGAACCTGGCTGTATTCCCTGTTCGCGGCGCCGACTTTAGTGTTGTAGATCGACTCGGCCAACGTCCGTTGCTGGTCAAAGTGCGCCTGATTGACGGTGTTCTGGTCAGAGAAGACGGGAACAGGCTTACGAGCAAGGAATGATCGGTATGGCAAGCTCACCTTGATGGTCTGGCGCTTGTTGGTGTTGGTCTGCACGACCTTCTCGTAGCGGGACTGGAAGCGGCGCAGCGTGCCGAGCAGCTCCACGTCCGGCACCAGCCTTTGGCCATAGCCTGAAAGCGGCCTGAACGCACACAGTGTCACTTTGCGCCATCTTCTTGCAACAAACGCAACTCAGAGCAAGTGCGTACCACTTCCAGTAGAGATCGAGCAGGTCGCTCAGCTCGAGCGCGAGGAGCTCGTTGTGGAACAGGCCTGCCAGCTCCTCCGGCCTTATCAGGCTGCGCTCCGAGTAGACGCCCTGCACGTGGCCAATCACGATATTTGTGAGATTAAATGAATGAATAAAGATAATTAACTTTAAAGGCACTTACGTTTTTTTGTAAAATAAATAAAAATGTCAATAAATTGTGGTGAGACACGAACCTCTTCGTCTTCTTGGTCGTCGGTCAGGTCGAGGTGAGGAAGTGGATCGCGCGCGAAGAGCCACGGGCAGCAGAGCTCTTTAACGCGCTTGAAGGTCCACTCCTTGTGGTGGAGCTCGCACCAGAACATGTCGCGCAGGCGCTCGCGGCCGATGAGCTTGGCCGCCGCGTTCGGGTGCAGCGCCATGCCGCCCAGGGCCACGAACTGCGAGAACGACAGACCGCGCTCGCGCACGTCGTTCTCGACGTGGTAGCGTATCCACGCCGGCGCCACTTCCAGGTGGTTGATCACCCACCGGCCGTAGCTCAGCATGGCCTCGAGCAAGTCGATTGCTTCCTCCTCCTTGTGGAAAGGGCGCGTCTCGTGGTCTTCGGCGAGCCTGGAGCGGAGGTAGTCGGGCGTAAGCACGCGGAAGTGCAGCATGTCGGCCAGGTGGGCCTCGCCGTAGGTGCGCCACACGGCGTCAAAGCCGGGCAGGCGGGCCATCTCTTCGAGCAGCTTCGTCGCCATGCCCTCGGGCGTGGCGATGCGCAGGAGGTCGCTGAACTTGTGGTCGGCCGCGGCGGCCATGAAGCCGCGGCGGCAGAAGTCGGCGTAGTAGGCCTGGAGGGCCTCTGGGTCGCGGTAGCATCGGCGGGACCACATGGTGGAGCCCAGCGCGACGGCCGCGGCGCCGCCCAAAGTCCAGGCCCAGGCGGCCAGAGGGCTGATGCCCGCCGCCAGGGCGACGGGGGCGTTGGGCAGCGCCGTACGGACGAGGTTGAGCAGAAGGGGCTGCACCCCGGTGGCCGCGGCGACGCCACCCAAGGAGCCGACCACAAGACCCACCGTGCGCCACACCCTCTGGCGCTCGTGCCATGGGACTTGGTCTCGCGGTGTGTTGATGATGTCGGTCGTGATGTCCTCTGGCGTAGCGTCGTTCAACTGCTGTAAATTGCGGAGGGGCGCGTGCATGGCGGGGGGTGTAGAGGAAGGAGGCGGTGGAGCGCTTGGCGCCGTGTCCATTGCAACAGGTTGGGGTATCTCGTCGTAGCCCATCGTGGGAGTTGTGTGTTTTAGCCAAACGTTTGGCTAGCGTTGGTCTTCCTCTGCTGGTCGGGTGTCGGGCGTGGTTCTGGGAACTTAGCTGATGTCTGCGGTTCACTGACTTACTGGCCCAATCACATTCAAGATTTGTTTTTAGCTTTTTGGGTCTACGCCAAATCTTCTGGCGGTTCGCAAAACAGAGCCCTGGCCAGATTCGAACCCACATACCGGCAGCAAAAAAGTTGCTCAACTACTTCCCGCGTTTTTCAGAGCCAGACGTTTGCGCGCCCAACGGTCGACTGTTTTTTGTATTTTTTAATCATTTCTGAACTTTTACACAACGAGCATCCTGAATTGAGCGGATCTAGGCGACCTCTTCAGTGCCCCGCATTTTTACTCATTTGCCTACGCATAAGAATCGCGACGCCACATTCCGCCTCTTGATCATTTCCCATGGACGAGTTTCTGGGGGACTTGGGCGCGGGTGAAGCCTCCCAGAATTCCTTTCTCAGCTGCTCGCCCTCTGCCACCTCGGCTGACATAGACTCCTGGTTCTCCTTCCTCGATGATCAACACAAGGGTACCCGCTACACGCGAATATTTTCTTTGAATTAAATTATTGCTTTTTTTTTTTTACGCACATCGTCGGACCTGACGCCATGGCACCACACAGGAGGCACCGCGCCGCCTCGACCGTCTGGTGGAGTTCCAGCCGATGATGTGCTGGCCGTGCGCACGCTCGGACCTGAGTTCACGTCCTCTGACAGCCAGAAACATGGTACCATATGCCCACTACGCCCCCCACAAAGCCGGCCGTCAGGGTAAAACGCTGATGATGTCCACGCTGAGGGACAGACACGTTCAACGAGGACGCCTTCTTGATGGACGAGTTCGAGGACTGGCACGCTCAGGACCTCGAAAAGATATTGGCCACGCACGGCGCCGCTGCGCACGGTACTCCTCGCGCCGCGTGCTTTGCGCTGGAATACTGATGCGATGAAATGTGGGTGGCACAGTGGACGCGCCCTTGGAGGCCGTCATTGAGCTTCCAGAAGAGCCCATCGTCTTCCCTCTGAACCCAGTCATCGTCGATAGCAGCAGCATGACAACGCCGTTGACGCCAACGACAACAACCACTACGACGACGATGACGACGACGGCCCAGCCCGAGCCTGAGCTCGGAGTACTCGGCCGCCTCGAAACGCCAGCACCTTTGGCCGTCGCGGAGGAACACATGGACAACGACAATATGGACATCGTGACACTGCTGCTGCCACCGGATCTGCAGAGCGCCGAGCACGAGCGACACATTGGCGACGACGCCAAAGCTGAGGGACAAGACAATGCAGGAGGGGAGGATGATGATGGTGGTGGCGACGGTGCCAGCGGCGAAGCTGAGAGCGAGGACGAGAACTCTGAGGCGCCTGCAGACGGGCGCGCGCGACGACGACGCAGCCTCACGGGAAGGCGCAGATGGCGAAGGAGGAGCCTTGACGGCTCTTCGTTCTCCTCGTCTCCCGTCTCATCACCGACGGCGCCAACTTCGTCATCCTCCACTCCGTCGCTGCTCCATCCGGTGCCTTTGCACCAAGGTGACTCGCAGCCCTCGTCTCCCACCACACCTTCTTCTTCGTCTTCTTCTTCTTCTTCCTCCTCTTGGTCGTCGTCATCGGCATCTTCGGTCACCTCGCCCAACCGCCTCGTTTTCAAGATGCGACGGCTCGGTCCGGGCCTGGTCATGCGCGTAGACGCTGATGCCTCGCTAGCCACCAGCCACGCTGCGGACGCGGCCGACGACCAAGAACACACGGCTTCCACCGTCGTTGCCGCCGCCACCGCCACGCCCGATGCCAGCCTCGAGAACCAAGCCGACGCCGAAGCGCCGGTGCCTGCCGTGACGGCCGCCCCGCCAGTCGCCGCCGCCACGGCCACGCAGCCGCAGCCGGTCGTAGCGCCGGCCAAGCGGCGGGACGGGGCCCTGAAGAAGGTGCAGGGCTACACCCTGTTCTGCCAGGAGGCGCGTGAGCGCATCATGAGCGAGAACGCCGGGTTGGCCTTTCGCGAGCTCCAGAAAAAGTACGGCGAGGCCTGGCGCGCGCTGGCCAAGGCCGCCAAGGACGACTACACCGCGCGGGCCGACGCGATCAACCGACAGGCCGAGGCGGCGGCCGAAGCCGAGGAGGCCACCCTGCGCGCCGCCCAGGAGGACGAGCGCCGTCGGCGTAACTTTGAGCGCAAGGAGCAGCTCCTGCTCGAGAAGAAGCGCCTCGAGGAGGAGCACGAGCGCCGCGTCATCGAGCGGACCACCGGCAAGATGGTCATCCCGCGGCTCTACCTCGGCAGCAAGCACGTCGCCTCCAACGAGGACTGGCTGGCGCAGGTCCGCTGCACGCACGTCGTCAACGCCAGCATGGAGGTCCGCAATTTTTTCGAGAAGGCCGCGACGGACAACACCGTCATCAACTATCATCGCATCCGCGTGGCCGACGACGGCACGCACCGGATCGACAAGTTTTTCGAGGAGGCCACCGACTTTATCCACCGCGTCATCGGCTCCTTTGTCGAGCGCAAATATGTCGACAAGGCCCACTTGGCCGCTATCCAGCCCGCCGCTCCCGTCACGGCCACGGCCACGGACGGCGGCCACGTCGACGACGCTATGACCGTCGTCTCGGACAAGGCGGACGTGTCGGCCCTCAAGCCTGAGCCGGCGCAGGAGGACCCTGTCGTCAAGCAGGAGGCCGAGACCGAAGTCGAGGCCGAGGCGCAGGGCGAGGCCAAGCCAGAGGAGCAGCAGAAGCCGATGGACGCCGACGATGAGGGCGTGCACGGGCCGGCGGTGCTGGTGCACTGCAGCGAAGGCCGCAGCCGCAGCCCGACGGTCATCATCGCCTACCTCATGCGCTACTGCAAGTGGTCGCTGAAGCGGGCCTACGAGCACTTGGCCAACCTCTCGCCCAACCTCAACATCAACGACGGCTTCAAGCAGCAGCTCATGGCCTACGAGCAGAGCGTACACGGCCTCACCACCGGTCCCTCGATCGGTGCGGTCAATCCCCTTATGCTCTTGTTTTGTGTCGACTTGGCGTTGCTGACGTCACGCTGGGCTGCTGTCTGTGTGGGCACGCAGACTTTTTCGAGAGGACCGTGCGGGCGGTGCGGCGGGCCGTGTCGCTGGGCGGCAAGAACGGGCCCTCTATCGCCTCGCTCTACGGCGTGTCCCCGCCGGCCTATGCCTCGCCGCAGCTCCCGCGCAAGCGGGCCTCGGCCTCATCAACCTCCACCGCCACCACCGCGGCCGTCCCGGGCGGTCTGCTTGGCGCGGCCGACAAGACGCTGCTGGCCATCACCGGCGGCGGCGCGGCCGCGGCGACGGCCACGACACGCAAACGGCGGCAGTCGTTGGGCGGCAGCGGCTCAGCACGGCTGCCGTCCTTCACGCCGCCGATCCCGATCAAGCGGAAGAAGATCATCCACCGGAAGATCTGCGACGAGGAGCTCACCGGCGTCCAGCAGAAGAAGATCGACGCCTACTTGGTTCAGCCGGCGGCCAAGACGAAGGCGACGTTCGCCACGCCGACTCGCCCGTCGTCCAAGCGCAAGGCGACGAAGGGCCCCAAGACCTCTGCTGGCGGCGCCAAGCGTCGGAGAACAAAGGACGATGATGGTGATGAGGATGGTGAAGATGATGGCGATCATGATGAAGTTGATCAAGATGAAGATGACGATGATGCGGAGAAGGAGAACAAGCGAGCGGTGTCGAATGCGGGCAAGAAGAAGCCCGCCAAGCGGCGACGACGACGCGACGATGATGATGATGATGATGAAGTGGATGATGATGACGACGACGAGAGCGCGGATGAAGAGGACGACGAAGATGATGAAGATGACGACGAGGAAGAGGAGGAAGAGTACAAGCGAACGACAAAGAAGAAGAAGACGGCCGCCCTCAAAGGGCCCAAGGCCAAAGCGGGCAAGCGACCGCCCAAGGCGACGACCAAGGCCAAGGCGTCGACAAAGGTAAAGAAGAAGCAGCCCAAGAAGTCGTCGTCGTCGTCAGCTTCGGCCGATCCACAGGAGCCGCGCGAGTGCGACCGCGTGCAGGAGGTGGTGTCGCCCGAGTCGGGGGCGGTCGTCACCATCCGCTACCCGTTCGACGAAGAAACCGTCAAGAAGTGGTCCGCTGCGCGACTCACGGCCTGGAAGCTCCGCCACGACAACGCCAACGCCTACTATTACCGCTTCGAAGGTGCGTGCGTGCTTGCGTGTGTGCGCATGTGTTTGCGCGTGTGTCTTACAAGCTGCGCACACGCGCGCGCGCATGCGTGTACAGACCCGGTCGTCAAGCAGTCGCACCGCGCCTCAACGACCGAGCAGAAGCAGGAGAACCACGAGGTCCGCGCCTCGCCTCCCTCTCCGGCCCAAGCCCCATGTCCCGTACTGTGACTGAGTGTGTGTCGTGCGCGCGCGTGTCGTGTGTCGTGCGGCTGGCTGCGTGGAGCGCAGGCGTTCATGGCGCGGTACGACGAGTTTGTGCGGGAGGGGTGGATCATCGGCACGGCGTGGGGCCTGTTCTCCAAGGGCGTGCCCGGGTTCGTGGGCTACCAGTGCGCCAACTACTACCGCAAGCTGGTCAAGGACGGCCACCTGGAGGACCACTCCTACACCACCGACGAGAAGGGCGAGCTCAAGAAGGTCCAGCGCGCCTCGAGCAAGGTTCTAGACCCAACTACCCAACACACCACCATTGTCGTCATGTAGATATGTTGCTATGTTGTTTTAATCACCACCCAATCGGCAGGGCGAGAACGAGACGCTGGACAATCAGCTGAACCCCGTGTGGCAAACGCCAGAGGTCAAGTGCATCGAGTCCTTTGTGAGCAAGTGGGTGGCCAAGTACCACGCCAAGGGCGCGGAGAAGTCCAAGGGCACCCCGCGCAAGATGAAGAAGAAGACGAAGAAGCGCAGCAGCAAGGCCAACGCCGATGACGATGAGGATGATGACCCTGAGTCCTGATGCAACCCCTGGTTTTTGGGTTAACTCTATGATGACCTTGGTTCCAGCTGAACCTTCAAGGTCCTGGACCTTGGCGTTGCCAACCCCAAACAAAGCTCAGCTTGCCAAAAGGACTTGATGTGTCGATCAGAATTAGTCGCCGGCAAGAATTTACAGGAAGTTTGACTCAAGATGTGCGGCTGAATCGTGCAGCACCTGCTGAGCCAAGCAGGAGAGTTGTAGTGCGCTGCATCGCCACGAAGAAGGTTGATCGACCAAGCGAGATGCCCAGCCCCAGCGCAACGCCGATGAAGAAAGGGCCGAGGAACCACGACTTGGTGCCGTTCCAAGTGTCAGCTGTCCAGCGGCCCCAACGCGCCATCTTGCTACGTGACGTAGAAGACGCGCGGCTGGCTCGCATCGCCTGCCGGCCTGCAGTGCTTCTTTGCAGGGCGGCCACACCATCGGCAGCGGCCAGTGGCACTCCCTCGTAGTCTGCCTGGCCATCTGCAGGCCACGGCTCAAACTCATATTCTTCCTCTTCCTCTTCTTCCTCCTCATCTTCATCGTACTCGTCAAATTCCTCGTCTTCGTCCACAACCTCAGCAGCTCTCGATCTATCCATCTCGTGATTGAATTAAATAGCAATATTATTTTTTCTTTTTCTGCTGGCAAGGGAAAACAAACAATAAATAGAAACAAAACACCAGATTCCCTTGTGTTATTCCCATGTCCCTCCTCAGGCAATCGCCTGATTCTGCCACCTTCCCTTCAGGTGCTACCTCCACCTCACCAATCGGTGCCACAAACGGAGCGAAGCGACCAGTGGTGATTTTGAGCAGAAGGGAGACCTTCTCTGCCGCGCATCGACTGCACGCGCCCCAACTCTCCGACGAGGACAACCGAGCCCTCTATGGCAAGTGCAACAACCCCAACGGCCATGGACACAATTACACCGTTGAAGTCCTGCTCAAAGGCCAGGTATTCATTTTTGTCTGTTTTTATGAACTATTTCTCACAGTTTTGCTCATCTCTTTATTGATGCATCAGGTTGATCCCGTCACGGGGATGGTGATGAACCTTGCGGAGCTGAAGGAGATAATGCATCAGGCCATCATTGAGCCTCTGGACCACAAGGTGCTGCGTTGACTACAGCGCCCTTTCGCCGCCCGCCCTCAGCTGCTGAAAGGTCTGTCTGTGCAGAACCTGGATCGGGACGTGGAGTGGTTTCGGGAGCGCGTGAGCACCACGGAGAACGTGGCCATCTTCTGCTGGCAGCGACTTTGCGACTTCCTCCCCTCGCCTGGTGCGCCCCCATTGACCACATGTATGCGGCTCTACACGAGTCTCTACCTCACACAGCCACTGTGACCATGTACGCAGAGCTGCTGCACGAGGTGCGCTTGCACGAGACCGAGAACAATATCGTTATCTACCGCGGCGAGTAGCGTCGGCCGACGACGACGGCAACGAGGTGTAGATCTGGATGATGTAATGTGCTCCATTTCATGTATTTATTGAACGCCTGGCGATGATCGAAGGAGCTGTTCATGGCTCAGGCCGGGGAAGAAGAACTCGATCTCGCGCCGCGCGCTCTCCTCTGAGTCTGTGTGTGTGTGTAGTGGGCAAGAGAAGAGGAACGACGCCACATGTGTAAGATCACGTCGTGAGGCAGCGCAAGGCAGACGCACCGGAGCCGTGTGTCGAGTTTCGTGTGTCAGAGGCGGCGAAGCGGCCGCGGATGCTGTCCGGGGCCTCCACGCGTGCCCTGAGCGTACGCCGTTCGTGTCATCAACCAAGCGCGGCTGCAAACGGACCACATGGGAGGCGCGCGTACCGTCTGATGTGGGTCGGGCCCATGAGGGCGCGCCACCGCAAGATGGCATCCTCCCGCGCCAAGACGACGGGCATGATGGGGCCGCTACGCGAACACTCGACAATTAATCTCTAATTGAGATTAGGCAGGAAGCAGAAGGGCAAACCTGGTGATGAAGGCCACTAGCCGTTGATAGAAGAATCTGCCTTCGTGTTCGCCGTAGAATCGCTCAGCCTCTTCGATAGGCAGATTCATGAGCTTGCTTTGCACAATCTCGAACCCACCCTGCTCTATCATGTGGAGAATCGCTTCGAGGGGCGTTTCATTTGCCGGTGAGGGGGAGGGCGTTGTGGAGAGGATGACGCGGTGGGGCTGAGGGTGCTGGTAGAGGGCGGGCAGCGTGAGCGCTGGCGAGGTTTGTCGTTGTAAAAGGAGAGGAAGGGAGGGCACGAGGATGTCCGGCTTGATGATGCCCAACGTCAACTGCCGCTGCTTCATCTCCAACCTCGTTCTTCGAATCTCATCTTTTCTTTTTATCTTTTTGCTTTGGTAAAACGTGAAAAGTACAAAGGCGCGCAGCGGACAATGGTTCAATCAAGGAGTAGACGGGGAGGGGTTGGGAAGGACGGGACGGAAAGCGCCTTCGGGCGGGCACACGATCTCGACGGCCTCACCTGCGGTCGCGGTGGTGAAGGAGACGCCCACGAAGAGGGGCCACTGTTGAACGCCCACGAATTCCTGTTGGTGTATGCGACGCAACGTCTCCGCACGGTAAGAGGCATGAAGTGTGATGCAACAGCAAGGAGATCAAGGTGAACGTACGAGTGGATCGTGCACCATTTCATAGTTCTTGTAGAGGATGGCGTAGCTCACCAGCCGGACCGGCGCCTCTGCGCCCTTCCGACTCTGGCCACGGTCAAACAGCTGCAGCGGACTCTTCCACTCGGGGGTCAGGTCCTGCGATTCCTGGGCGCTCTTGAGGCCGATCTGGATGCTGATGATGTCGCCCTGCTCATATCGCGCTTCCTCAATCGCCTCCCGTCTGCGCAGCCAAACCAAGGCCATGATGAGCTCTACGGTGTTCCAGAAGAAGCTTCAACCCAGGGAGGGTTGCGTACCGGTAGAGGGCGGGGCTGCCATAGGAGTGGAGGCTGCCTGACCGGAAGTAGTACGCCATGAAGAAGGACTCGCGGCTGAGGTCCCACTGCGGGACGTCAACCTGCGAGGCGTTGGTTTCTGGTCGCCTAGAACTGATGGCGAAGCAGAACTTGCTGCCTGCAAGTTCCAAGAAGAAGCCGTGTGAGTTTTTCCAAACGTAGTACATGGATGGAGAGAAAGAAGATGGCATACTGGGTTGGCCGGTTAGCCGGAAGTGGTAGAATTGTGGCTCGAGGTTGGTCTCCTTTGGGGCGGCGACAAAGGCCGTTGTTCGTCGCCAAGTGGGGCAGCCGGGCGGAAGGTTGACCGCGCAAACGGCGCGCCTCCCTCCGTCAGACAGCTTGACATCGACACTGTGTTGCGCATCAAACTTGGGGAGGTGAAGCAACTGTCACAGCGCCCGCAAACACATAATGGCCTTGTGCGGTTAGCGTCGTCGTTTACAAGCCGGCCACATCTGTGTTTTAACGGTTGACTTACATATTTTAACCGTTCGGTGGAGACGACGATGTCGTAAACCTCCGGTCCCGAGAGAAGAAGAGCCGCCACGTCCCTCTGTCGTGAGTAGGTGCTTGGACGGTGAGTCGGCTATATTCGATTGACGAAGAAGAAGAAGAAGCGGGATCCACGTACGGGTTGGTCGACGAAGGAGAGAACATGTAGAACGAGTTCTCGGGGCAGGATGAGGAGAGGGAACGTGGCGCTGGCCTTGCTGGCGTCCATCAGAAGAGGGACACAGGGTGCGCACCACTCACTGACGGCAGTGGATCAAAATAAAATGGCGATGGGCTGTGACGGACGCTCCCGCCAAACGGGCGCTTGCTTCGGTCTGGTGGCGGAGGATGAGGGGTTGGGTTTGGAGTAAAGAACACAAGGGAAGGACGACGACAGCAGCCAGGTGGTGCGGTGGGACGACGAAAACGGTCTGCTCGCTTCCCGCGACAAAGGCGAAGAGACTTTTTCTGTTGTATGCGACCACCGCGCCAGCTGCCGCACCCCGATGTCATGGTGTCATGACGTCCAATTGAACACGTCATGACGAGGCACCATAAAATTGACCATCTCACCACGCGCAGGTTGCGAGCTCGCCTAGCACGGGCCAATGGCAACTCAGCTTGGTCAATCTCGGAGTTTCTTCGTTTGAGATGTGACGGGCGCAGATCCTGATGCGATTGGCATATGGACTTGCTCGCTGGTCTGCGTTAAGCACGTGGGCTGCCACAGAATATGTCTGTCGCTGTTAAGGGGGAGCACTCTCGTGACGTTTCCCTGAGTTGCTCGCCCTACACATTCTGCACTAGCCACGCCGCAAGGGAGCCAGCGCACCGGGCGATCCACCTAGACGGCCCCTGGTAGTGAAGTGGAGCTGCAAAGGCATGTGCATCGATCCACAAGCATCATGAGCGACGCGTCAGTGCGCGGCGTTGCCGCTGATGCGTCACGTGTTGGTCGCACACACAACAACTGGCGCCTTCGCACGAGTTCTTACTCCGGGCTACACCAGGAAAAGGACGTAGAGGCTCATCCCTATCATCGACGCTGATACTACCCCGCTTGCTCGCTCGCCTGTTTTAAGCAAGATGCAGCGTGAGCCGGTAGAGAGCAGTTGAAAAAGTGTTCAAGGATCGCATCGTACCGATGCGAGCTGCCTTCCAGAAGAGACCCAGAGCGCTGAATTAAGGCCATAAATGGAGAAATCGTCAGCAGCGTCGCAGACCCAGAGGGAAGCGGGAGGGGGGGAGAGAGAAGGAGAGCTGCATACCCCTCCTTGTTGCGATCAAGAAGAGCAGGAGCACGTTCTCGAATGTAGGTGCATGTGCAAATGATGAGCATCACAACCACCAAGAAACTCTGAAAATTGAACAACGCCGACTGCTCTCAACCCCCTCTCATTAGGCCCAGCACGTCCTTGCCCTCAAAAAGAAAAGCCAAGAGGTGCAACGCACCATGCCTGCTCTAGATCAGCTCTTGAATCTTTTGCCTTTGGATGTGAGATCACGTGTGGCCTTTTTTGAATCGAAAGAAAAGAGAAAAACAAATTACAAAAATTGTTGCTGACGTGGCAAGGTTAGTTGAGGCGCACGAGTTTGCTGTCTTCACTCGAGCCGAGGCTGCTCTCGTCGCTCGTCGCCTCGACGCTGTCCTCGCGCTCGCCTGCCGCTGCGCCCGCGCCCGAGCGCCGTCGCACTGGTGGCACTGGCATCGCCTGCTGCGCGCCCTCGAGCTGCTGCTCGACGTCAGGCACGATGTGGACTGGTTCAGCGGCATCCTCACCGTCATCGCCACTGCTTCGCCGACGAGTCCATCCGCCGATCTCGCCGCGCTCTACGTCGCCGCCGACACTGTAACGCACGCCCGCGTCCTCCTCACGTTCTACTTCCTCGATCGAGCGGTGCCGCGCGCTGGTCTGCTTGTCGGTCATCTTGCCCTTCTCCTTCGACCTCCGGGCCTCGCTCTTCCTTCTCGCCTCGTCGCTTCCGCGCCGACTTCGGCGGCTCGCCTCGCCACCGCCGTTGCTGCCGCCATTACTGCCGTTACTGCTGCCGCTGCCGTCGGCGTCGCTGCCCAAACGCGGGCGCTGGTAGGTGCCGCGGTCCTTCTCCTCGTCGTTGTCATCGTCGTCGGCGTCGGAGGTCAAGTCGAGGAGGAGGTCGTCGCCCAGCAGCGGGTCGAGCAGCGGCGAGATGAAGGCGTGGTTCGCCTTCGAGCCCAGCAGCTTGTTCTTGCCCCGCCTGCACGCGCCACGTTCCACGTCATTGTCGTGCGGCGCGAAAAGGACGAGAACGACGACGAGGACGAGAGCAAGGAAGACGACGGGGACGAGAAGTACGACGAAGAGGAGGAAGAAGGACGAACCGCAGGGTGGTCTGCATCTGGGAGGTCTTCCAGCTCCACAGCTCGGCGCCGGCCAGAGTGGACTCGTCGAGGGGCTTGACGGTCCGGTCCGGGCTGGCGCTCGACTCGGCGTCCTCGTCGTACCACCCGTCGTCCACGACGTCCTCCTCCTCGTTCTGCAGCGGCGGCTGCAGGTAGGCCCCGACGAAGTCGTCCCACGACGTCGGCCGGAGCACGTCGGTGCCCTCGAGCGGCCCTGCACGCACACGAGGGAGGAGAGGGCTTCAGCCAAGCCGCAGCGCTAGATGAGGGGGAAAGAGCGTGTGCGTACCGCCGGTGGTGGTGTGGTGCCAGTAGCGGTGGATCGTGAACCAGAGAAAGGCCGTGATGAAGGGCAGCGCCGTGAGCGTAAAGCCGCCGCCGTACTGCGACAGCCCTGTCCATCACCGACGTGACGTAATGCTGACGTCAGCACAACACTGCCCCAAGCTTGAAAGCGCGGCAGCGAGTTGCATACCGAGGATGCCGAGCATGATGAGCTGGAAGAGGAGGATGGCCGACATGAAGAGGTGGTAAACAAACTCCCACATGGTCCCTGCAGGTGCGCGCGTGGGTGAGGCCGGGCCATGCTCGATTGGGTGGGGGGGAGGCGAGTGGGAGTACCGCCGCCTTGCCACCGCTGCTCGTTGACGTAGATGAGGTTGTAGCGATTGATGAAGAACACGAGGACGAAGTAGGCGAACCCGAAGACGGTGATCAGCGGCGCCATCAAGCTGTAGCACAGCGTCACCGTGAACACCTGCGTGCGTGTGTGTGTGGCGCGCAAATGATGATGATGATGACGAGAGAATGCGCTATGAGCAAGCTGGCCTCATGAGGGAAGAAGAGGAAGGCAAGGGCGCGGGAGCGGATGCGGACCAGGAGCTCTTCGGCCACCTCCAGCGAGTAGTCGAACGGTTCCGGCCTGTAACGCTTCTTCTTCTGCATTTTTCAAATATTTTTAAATAAATATATTTTCTAAAAAAAAACAAGAGCAAAATGGAAGGACGAACCTCGCGCTCAGTGACGGGGCGGCAGAGGAGGATGGTGAAGATGCGTTGCACGAGGGCCGGAATGCGAAACAGTTTCAGCGGCAGACGGCCGAACGCTGGACAACATTCGTGCGAGGGCTATAAGAATAAAAAAATAAAGATAAAAGAAAGATGATAAGTAACGCACCAATGACGAGTAGATAATTGATGAAGAAACCGCTCTGCTGCGGCAGCGACCCTGCCAGCAGGTCCACGATCGATCGCGGATTCGCGATAAAGTCGTCCAGCACCTGTCGTCGACAAAAATGATTGAGCAATGAATAAATTTGTAAAATAAACGAATAAATAAATGATAAAAATAATTAATAATAACCTTGAACAAGGTGCCGCCGACGGTGGAGACGAGGAAGACGTTGATGATGAGGAAGCCCCAGTAGGTGGCCATCGTCTTCCACTCGATGGCCGAGTGGCTGGACTCGCCCTGGTGCGAGTAGAGGAACGCGATGATGGGCTTGGTGATGGAGATGAAGATGAGCAGCACCAGCGAGGGCAGGTAGCCCTCGATGATGGGCAGCAGCTGCGGGCTGATTTCGTTTATCACGTCGATGATCGCTGCGAACGTGGTTCACCACCGTCAGCCACCACCAACATCAGCCACCATCCACCGTCATCTTCATCTTCATCAAGACGACGAGCGTACGCTGGAGCCAGGAGAGGTATTCGACGCGGGACAGGGTCTGGAGGTTGGCCAGCGACTGGACGGCGACGACCGGGAAGATCCACACGACGATGAGCACGGTCAGGGCTCCGCTCACGAGCCCCATCCGCACGAGCCGCGAGAAGAACGGAATCGTCACCTGGCTCCAGTTCACGTCTGACGGGTCTGTGTTGTTGTTGTCGTTGTCGTTGTTGCCGTGAGGCTTGGTTAAGGTGGCGGCCAACACGATGTTGCTAAGGAGGAGAAGAAGGGAGGCGGGCGCGGGGCGGCTACCGGGGGCGGCTTCGAGGCGCATGAGGTGGGGATCGATGAAGGGCTGCGGCGGGGCGCGCGCCGGGTACATCGAGTCGAAGGTGACAAAGGCCGAGTGCGCCTTCCTGAAGCGCTTCTCCACCACCGTCGACCTGCAGGCCACCAATGCAAGAATGAATGGAATGCGCGCGCATACAAGAATGATTGGCATGTGAAGGCAGAGCTCTGTACCTGAGGTGGTTCTTGATGACCTTGTTGATCCTCTTGATCTTGTCCCGGTAGTACGCGATCGCGTCCACCTTCATGCATACAAGGGTGATGATGATAAGCTCGTGCGAGACGAGATGACGCTGGCGTCAATGAGGCGGCACCTTGGGCCCAAAGAGGGCGAAGCAGGACCAGCCGAGGCGCTTGACTGGCCGCAGGTCGTCGAGGCTCTGGTAGTCGCCGTGCTTGCGGGAGCCCCAGAGGCACTTGAGCGTCATGTAGTAGACCGTCGCGTCCACAAACCTGCAGTTAAACACACGTCACGCGCGTCACCCCCAAGTCTGTGCGTGCACGTACGCGCGCGCGTGTGCGTTACCGGTCCCAGAGGCCGACTTCACGTTTCTGCTGCCTATGCTCGTGCTTCTGCTTGCGGTATTGGAACTGGAGCTCGGCGCGCTCGAGCTTGTCGAGGTACTTGTTGCGCTTCTTCTTGAGGCGGTCGAGCGACTGCGCCGAGTACACAAACTGCACATCGACCACCTTGGTGCGCAGGTGGTCCTCGAACCTGGCAGGCGCGCAGTTGTGTCAGCGCGCGTTGGCCCATGCTGGAGCAAGTGTGGAAGCGGTGATCGAGGAGTACCGCACCAGCGCTGGAGCTCGGGTTTGTCCATCAGGCGGTCCGGAATGTCGCGCAGCAAAAGCGTGAAGCTGCGCGGCTCGCTCCTGCACCATGATCATCATCATCATCAGCAACGTTGTCATCATCACCACGATCAAGCAGAGCTGTGGCGCACCGGTCCATGTAGCGCCGGCGCACGATGGCGTAGTTTCGGAAGCTACGCCACAGGACGAAGTAGCCGCCAAACGAGTACAGATACGTGAACACGACTGTGGCGCGATGGTCGATCAGCAACAACATCAAGCAGCAAACGACGAGAGGGGCAGGAGGAAGAGGGGCAAAGCCTTACTGTGGGCGATCAGCCTAGAGTCGTTGTTGTCGAGATTGGAGATGGTGAACTGGCCCATCTCGGTCACGGAGGGGTCGTTGCCCGAGAAGTTGATGGGCAGGATGACGGTGACGCCCACGAACATGAGGCCCACGCTCAGCTGTACATGGTGTGCATGAGCCACAAGAGGGCAACATCATGAGACAGGGCCTAAGCTGAGAGGGAATGAAGGGGAAGAGGAGGAGGAAGGCACCCAAAGGCAGAGCCTGATGAACTGCACGTAGACCAGCGCATCAGGTCCGTGTGTTCGCCACAGGCGCTCATCTTGGTACCTTTTGCAAATGGAATAAGAATGAATAAGACAAGGACTCCGTATCACGCGGCACGTGCTGCATCGTGAGGACAAGCTGCAAAGGTGGACCGCACCTCAGGCTTTGCCAAATCCACAGGACGAGGCTCTTCCAGAAGGTGGCCGAGATGGGATTATCAATCGCTTTCTTTCTTGGGGCGTAGAATTTGTAGAGATGGAAGATTTTGCGTCTGTGGATGAGGGAGAAGCCGATAATGCACAGCGCCCCTATGGTGAGGTTGATATAGATGGACGTGTAAAACTTTTCCAACGAAAGATCCTCGGTGGTATTTGTCGCCAACGCGCGACGTGCGTGCACGGTAAGCTGCTCCACCCTTGGCACCATCAGTACCTCCTCTTCTTCCATCTTGTGCGTGACACAACCCTCGAGGTGAGAAACAGAGGAAGAAAAGTTACAATAATAACAGTTTATTGCTCCACAAAACCACAACAACGATGGAGGAAGAGACAAGAAGAATGGGAAAACGCAAAAGTCGGGAGAACGCCGACCAGGGCGAAAAGGAAATTGATGAGCGGTTTGATGAACTGCTGGCTATCTCAGCTGAAGTGAGGCGCATGGAGGCAGTTGCTACGGAGAAGATCGATCTGTGGCGCACTGCCAGCGGCTTTGACGCAATGTCTGCCGCGCTCAAGGAGTGGCGGTTTTGGCTTGATGAGAAAGAGCGGCTCCTGACCACCAGACTGCGTCCCCTTGCCCAGGAAATCGTTCGATTCTACAAGAAAAAACTAGCTGAAGAGGACGACTCAGAAGGCGAGGCGAATCAAGACGATGCTGCATCAACAGACAGCTTGGGTGGCCCCGAAGTAGACGACCTGGCCGCCAGTCTGGCAGACGTGCTGTCGCTCGTAGAGCGGGTGAGATCCAAGTCCATGGACAGGCAAGGCAGTCCCGCCAAGCGCCGCCGTAACATGGCTACTGAGGAGCACGAAAGCGACCGCATGGCGGCTGAAGATCGACCTCATCATGACTCTGCAGCGTGATGTTGCTCATGTTGTACACTAGACGCACTTGTACACAGACCGTCTTGCTTCCTCCGGTCTGTCGCACCTGCCCTGTAATGTTGACGTGCACCTCGGATATGCGCGCTCATTCTCTTGTTCCACCGGCAGGCCCACGAAGTCTACTGCTTTCATGTGTCCCATCATGGTGAAAGAACCAAGTAGTCGTTGTTACAGCAAGACCCGACAAGGGGCCGAGCTGCTGTGGGCCTCAGCGAAATTCGTTCGCCCTCTGGGGTTTTTGGCTGTGAGTGGACGCACGACTCCGCCCGGCTAGGCTTTAAACCAAGTTCGGCGGGTCACGTAGCGGTTCTTTCCAACAGCTTAAGAGACTCCCATACACCTAAACGACTACATCAACACGACATCATCATGACAGCAATTGCCGCGGCCTTGGTGGTGGAGGTGGATGGCCGCGTGACGGAGGCTGTGAAGGAGCATGGCGAGTTTGTTGACACGGCGCGCCGTATTGTCAAACACATCAACCACCAACAAGAGGGCAAACAAGCCTTTGCCGATAGCGGGTACATGCACTCGCCTCAGCTTGAAGGTGCAGAATGTGCCTCATTCTTTCGGTCGTCGTGCTGGCAGGTACATGTACTACGTGCTCGTGGCGGACAGCGTGGTCTACCTCTGCGTGGGAAAGGAAGACGACCTGAAGGGGCGAATCGCCTTTGGCTTCCTGGAGGCTGTGCGAAACCACTACGACGAGGCAGAGTATGAAGATCGCCAAAACGTGTCTGCCTTTGCACGGTTCATTCAAGCGCAGATGGTGTGTCACCCTCTCTTTGACTCATGCATCCGCGGCAGCATGACTGACGTTCGCCATTCCCAGGCTGCCTTCTCTGACCCAGCACGGCTCGACAAGCTCACTCAAGTCCAGAACAAGGTGGAGGACGTGAAAAACGAGGCACTCAACGTTCTGGACGGCATCGGGGGAAGGGAGCTCAAGTTGGAACAGGTCCTGGATGATGCTGACAAGCTCAGTCTTCAGGCGGATGAGTTTGCTCACGTGGCCAGAGAACAAAAATGCATGGAGCGAAGGCGCAACATCTTCTGGACACTTGCCCTTGTCTTCAGCTGCTTGGTACGTACCCTCATCGCCTGCTCCGTCACGTCCGGACTCTCATTGCTTACCTCTATGTTGTTGTTGTTGACAGTTGCTGCTGGCAATTGTAGTGGGCATCATTCTGCTTATTGTTTATGCGTGAACAATACCAACAAGCTGTTTATGGGCTGGATGCGTGCCTCCAGCTCGCTCCCAAGCTGCGCGCAGCTTCTGCTTGCACAGGCATGGCTATTTGATGGGCTGTACAGCTTCCCCATCCAATAAAAGTGGCCAAAGGCAGCTGTGACACAGTTTGTTCATGTGCAAATGGTGCTCCTCCACGTGCCGTGTTGGCCAAAACGCAAAGCACAATGGCGCACGAGAGGGTGGCCAAAGTAACCAAAAGGAATGGGGCGCCGCCCGGAATCGAACCGGGGCCTCTCGCACCCTAAGCGAGAATTTTACCACTTAACTACGGCGCCTGTTAAAATTAAGTATTCTGAGCAAAATAAGCAGTTGGCATTGTCTGTTGCAAAACTTCTATTTTGTCGGTATGCCAAGGCAGACTTAGCTATCGCGGATGGAACATGGATCTTGCACTTACAGTCTTCTCTTGCATGGTGAGGCACCAGTGAACGTTGATGCTGACTTGCTCCCTGTCAAGTGCTCAATCTCAAGTGCCACTGCCTTGCACGAGCAGCTGCACCAAGATTTTAACGATGTGCCCCTCCATCTGCGAGACGTCATAGGCCTCAGGTTGCAACCTCCTTTCTCTCTCAAGCTAAAGTGCATGCAACGTCTGACACGACACGGCCAGGGAGGAGTTCTACCCGCTGATCCAGAGCGGAGCCAAGACCACGACCATCCGCTACTCGCCCGGTCGCATCCACTGCCCCACTGCGCCTGTACTGCCACTGCAGCTCAACCCATCCCAAGGTGGCCCGCCTGCGCTGCCGGCTTGACCACGTCTTTTGTACTGTGGCTGACCGGCTGTGGTGCAGAGTTTGTGGGCGCCATCCGCATCACGCGGCTCGTGGTGAAGCCCTACGCGGCCCTGACCGACGCCGATGCCCGCCTCGACGGCTTCAGCGGCCGGCCAGAACTGGAGGCCGTCCTTCACGACATCTACGGCGACGTACCGCCGCAGGCGCTCATCTCCATCTACCACTTTACCAAAATCAACGACGATGCCAGCGCCGGCTCGTCCTCTGCTCCATCATCAACGTCATCATCATCTTCGTTAGATGGGCGTCGGCCGCGGACGGTCAGGGGCGTGCTGCCGCTGAGGGAGCTGAGCGTGGACGCCGTCATGCGCGCCGGCCTGCTGCCGGCCCTGCGCGGCCTCGGGGCGCAGTCGTTCAGCGCCGTCCTGCCGCTGCCCATCGCCGAGTCCCTGCTGGCGACGGCCATCAGCCGCAAGGCGCTTACTGACGCCAATGTCGCGGCGTTCCTCGCGCCCGACATGCAGCGGCTGAGCCTGGCCGGCGGCGAGACCCTCACGCGCGACGCCCTCCAGCAGATCGTCGACACGCCATGCCTCCACCTGCTCCACCTCTCGCTCGGGCGCTGCGTCAACCTCTCGGCCCACGACCTCATCACCTTCTTCACCCAGCTCGCCGGTGCGTGTGTGTCGTGTGTGTCGTCTGTGTCGTGTGCCGTTGGCTGACCGGCGACACGCACGAGGACAGAGAAGACGCCCGGCGGCATCCTGCCGCTGACGAGCCTCGACTTGTCGCGATGCCCGCGCGTGGACGACGCGGTGGTTGCCACCGTGGCCGCCCTTTGTCCCCGTCTCCGGTTCGTTTTTCCATTTTCTTTGCTTTTTTGTTCTTTTTCATGAAGCGATGGCACTCACTCTATCCCCGCTCAGGAAGATCGACCTGACCCGCTGTCCCAACGTGAGCGACAAAAGCATCTTTGCGCTGGTGCGTGCGTGCCCCGAATTCCAGGAGCTCGTCGTCTTTGGCTGCCTCAAGGTTCACATACCACCGCGCACCTGTGAGTGATTGCCCACCTCACTAATGATGATGATGGCGACGGTGGTGATGATGATGATGGTACTATAGATCACCAACGCTGCGATCTTTGAGGCGCTGCCGGAGCACTGCGCGGACCTCCGGGCGCTGTCGGTGTCGCGCTGCCGCCTGAGCGACAAAGCCGCCGCCGGTGCGACGCAGTCGTTTGGCCTCGCGAGACTCCTCGCCCGCGCGCCGCACCTCGAGGAGCTGATCATCGGCCGCTGCAAGCACATCTCCAACGCCGCGCTCGCCACCATCGGTGCGCCATCCCCCGCGCACATTTATTAAGGTGGCGGTCCACGCGAAGCTGACGTCATCCTCCCGTCTGTCCAGCGAGCTCGGCGTGCGCGGCGACCCTCCAGTTTCTCGACCTCACAGGCTGCTCGGTCACCGACGACACCGTACAAGCCATCGGCGCCAAGTACGCGGCCCCATCAAGGCTTGTCGTGGGAGCTCTCGCTTGTCTTACCCGAGCTGCTGCCGTGTGTCGTTAGCTGCCGCCAGCTGCGGACGCTCTACCTGTCGAGCTGCCCCGCCGTCACCGACGCCACAGTACAGACCATCGCCCGCAAGTATACCGGCCTGGCGCTCCTCTTTTGCTTGTTAAAATATCATTTTAAATTATTAGTTATTGTTCTTTTTAATTCTGTTATTTTTTTCGTTTGTTTGGGTGTTGATTTCAAAAACCATTTTGTAATTTACAAAGCTGCCAAGCGATGCGGGCGCTGTACCTGTCGGGCTGCTATCTGATCTCCGACATCGCTGTCCTCGAGATCGCCGACAACTGCAAGGACCTCAACGTACCCTCACCTTCATCGTCATCATCATCTCCATCTCTCCTTGGCTGGTGATGAGCCGTGAAGAATTCATAACCACAACGACCGCCATCAGGTGCTCAACCTGTCGGGCTGCCCGCAGGTGACGAACCTGGCGCTGTGCGAGGTGGCGCGCCAGTGCCCGTCCCTCAACACGCTGTACCTGGCCAACTGCCAGCGCCTCACCGCCAAGCTCCTCCCCACCCTCCAGCGGTCCGTCCCCTTCTCCAGCAGCCTCCCTCCCCTCCTGTGCTGACGTCATTGTGGCATGCGTGTGCTGACGTGTGCTGACGTGGCGTGTGTGCCCTGATCATCCCAGGCATTGCCCGGAGATGAAGCTGCTCGAGCTCTCGGGCTGCGATCCGCTCATGTCCGCGCTGCGCCACGACGCCGGCAGCCTCGCCGCCATGCACGCCCTCGAGGCCCTCGTGCGCGCCCGCCTCCTTCTCGTCCACTCCCTCTCTCTCTAAACTCGAGAAGGCTGACACACTCCTGATGACCGCGTGAAGGACATGTCGCGCACGACGCAACTGAAGGACGCCCACCTGGCCGCCCTCGCGCGGCTGCCCCGCCTGCTCTACCTCTCGCTGTCGGAGACGAACATCGGCAATCGGGGCCTCCTCCACCTCGCCAACGGTGCGTGCAACACACACGCCCGCGCACAATCGCACAATCGCACGCACGCACGCACGCACGCACGCACGCACGCACGCACGCACGCACGCACGCACGCACGCACGCACGAGATGCTGACCGCCCGTCCATGTGCGTGCGTGCGGATGGCGCATAGGGTTCCTGCCGCGGCTGGAGTGGATCATCCTGTCCAACTGCACGCGGCTGACGAGCATGCGGTGCCTCCACCAGCTTCTCGACAACCTGCCCGCCCTGGCCAAGCTCTACCTCTCTGGTCCCTCTCTCCTTCTCCTCTTCTTCTTTTCCTGCCGCTCACTGGTGCGGTGGTGGCGGCGGTGGCGCGCATCATCGCAGGCTGCGAGGGCCTCGTGGACGACATGAACGGCGCTGCCACTGATGAAGACGACAGCGATGAAGAGGAAAAGGATGAGGAGGAGGATGGCGACGACGACGAGAGAAAGGTCTCTGCGCCTTGTGAGCTGACCAGCATGCAGTACCTCTTCGTGTCCAGTTGCCCGCAGTTCACCGACAACATGGCCATCAGCCTCATCAGCAGGTCCGCTCACGTTGTCATCAACAAGGTCCAATGGTTAATGTTGATGCTGACGTCATCACGCACCCACGCCGACCGCAGGATGCCCAACCTGTCGTCGGTCGTGTTTGCGCAGTCGAGCGGGATCGCAGACGCCACGCTCAAGTGCGTGGCCGACACCTGCAACGACCTGCGGGACCTGGACCTCTCGGCCTGCCCCAACGTGGGCGACGAGGCCCTTCTCGACGTGCTGCGGCGCTGCGGCAGGAACCTGATCGACCTGAAGCTGTCGCATTGCTTCAACCTCAGGCAGGCCACCTTCCTCCAGGCCCTCCGGCTGCTCCCGCACCTCGAGACCCTGGCCGTCCCCGGCTGCCCGCATTTTGACGCCGCCGTCCTCCGGTGCGCCGCCTCCGCCATTGCCATTGCCATTGCCGTTGTTGTCGATGCATTGGCGACTTCACGGCGACTTACGGCTCTTTTGGGGGTGCAGACAAGCGCCCGAGTTGTGCCCGTCGTTGACCAAGATCGTGCTTGGCCGCGAGGGCATCAGCGCCCTCACCAAAAACCAAGTCATGCAGCTCCACCCGGGCCTTACTGTGGTGTGATTTTTAATTTTTTATATAAAACTTTTTTACTGCACAACAAAGTTCATGTTGAGGACGCGGGCGACGCGGTCCTGGAAGGCCTCGCCCTTACTGTCGATGAAGGCCTGCACCGAGTCTGCAGACGCGGCCGGCTTGGCGGGCTCGCCGCCGGCGCCCTGCGGCTTCTCGCTCCCCTGCGCGGCTGCCGGGCCGGCGGGAGGGCTGGTCGGCTGCTGGCCGTTCTGCTGCGAGGCCTCGAGCGCGTAGTCGTGGAGGAGAGTGCTCTCCGGCAGCACCATGTCCTCCACCACGATGTAGTGGCCCTCGCACGAGCCCTCCACCACCGGCAGGTCGGCCAGCGGCGCGTTCTGGCGCGCAGAACAACACAACCACGTTGTACAGTCAGAGTCATGGGACGAGGCGAAGATAATGAAGAAGACGACTAGGATGACATACGACGTGCGGGACGAGGTTGAGGCGGGCCGGCCCGCGCCAGGCGTCCTTGATCTTGACGTTGGTGGGCACGAGGCTGATCAGCTGCGCGATCTCGGCGGCGCCCGTCACGCTCGGGATGACCTTGAGGTTGATCTCGGGCTTCTCAAAGAACTTGTAGGCCTGCGACAGGTCGAGCCGGTGGTGCTTGTAGACCATGCTGCCCGTGGCCACCTCCTGCTGCCCGTACTTGGTCTCGCCGTACAGCGTGTCCTTGTCCACCGCCTGCATTGCAATGCGTTATCCACGTGTCCTTGGAATGTAAGCCATCGCTGCTCGAGTAGCCCGTTCATTCCTCACATTCTTGTTGAGAGACGACGTACGAGGGTGGGGAAGCCGAACTTCTGGGGCTGGCCGTGCACCTCGCGCCCGGCGGTGATGGCCGACGAGCTGTCAGCACACACGGTCGGAAGCAGGGATGAGGCTCCAAGCTGCAGAACACACACGTTGGGGGAAGGGAGGCACCAGTTGACAACGGCAAGCAGGGGGAAGGTGCAATCGGTGCCCTTGTACTGGCAGTCCACCGACGCGATCATCTTCTGGTAGACGCCTGTCCCGCCAGTCCCCCCCCCCACAACAACAACAACAAGAATGAGCTTCGTGACATGCGACATGTGATCCGGATGGCCGTACCGTAGCCTTCGGGGAGTGTCGCGCCACCATCAAACAGCAGTCGAGGAGGCGTCACGTGAGGAAAGGGAGCGCTCAGGGCATGCTTGAACCAACCACGTAGGGGGAAGGGGAGAGAGAGGAAAGGAGGCAACGTACCGGAGCTCTCGGTCTTGAGCCACGAGAGGTGGATGGTGTCGCTGGGCTCGAGCAGGTCCGGGACCCACTTGCGCACGGCCTCTGGGTCGGTCTTGTAGGAGATGATCATGTACTCCCGGTTCCGCATGTGCGACGGCGCCGCTGTGTGCGTGGCACATGACGAGCAACAGGATGATTACCATCTTCATCCTCATCGTCGTCGTCATCTTAGAAGGAACGCGACCGTACCGGGATAGCTCGGGCAGATGGCGGGCATGGAGGGCAGGTTGAGCACCTTCTCCCTCGTGAGCCGCGTCGGGTCGTCCTGCGGCGCGACCGGGACCGTCTTCGGCGACTCGGCCTTGGTGGCGTCCTTGGCGGCGGGATTGGCACTGAGGAAGAAGGTGGCCTCCTTCTTCTTCTTCTCCGCGATGTAGTCGTGGAGCACGAACCCGTGCGGCAGCGTCAAATTCCTGACATTGTAAAACAAAGCTTGTGGTCAATAAATGCAAAAAAAAAAAAAATAAAGCAAAACGAAAACGAAAAAGAAAGCGAAAGCGACGAAGCGGGACGCACGCGCGAATGTGCTTGCCTCCGATGATCTTGTGAACGGGCAAGTCGGCGGCGGGCGCGTTGACGTGCGGGATGAGGTGGAGACGAGCGGGTCCCTCCCAGGCCTCCAGGACTTCGACGTCCTGCAGGTTGTAGGCGACGAGCTGCGCAATTTGAGGCTTGAAGTCGTGGCCCGGGATGATCTGTTGCCGCCCGGCGCGAGTCAGTTGGCGTCTCTGTGTGTCGACAAAAAGGAGAAGAATGCAACAACCTTAAGGTTGCAGTTGAGCTTGCTGAGCGAGGTGGTGGCGACGGCCTTGTCCAGGCGGTGATACTTGTAGGCCATGGTGCCCATCGCCGCGCGCCGGCCGCCGTAGGTGAGGACGCCCGTGAGCGTGTCCTTCTCCACGCGCAGTTCGGCCTCGGCGTACTTCTTCGGGAAGCCCCAGATTTCGCGTCCGCACGCGATCGGCGGCTCTGCGCACAACAAAACGAGTGCATTCATCCCAAAAGCGGTCAAGAAAAGAACGAAAGCGAAGACAAAACAAAACGCGGGCGCGCGAATGAGCTCACCATCATTGAGGAACATTTGGACCGTGTAGTTGACGGGCTTGCCCTCGTACAGGCACGGCACGACCGTGCCGCTCTCCTGGTAGCTGCCAAAGCCAGAGCTGTCAGGCATGGCGATCCACTCGTCTGTTGTGTGTGTCGACAGAAACAAGTGAGCGGATCATTTCTCAGGATCGATAGTCGATAACAAGAACGCACAGAGGACTTGGTTGCTGACTGGTTCGAGGGGCTCGGGGATGACGCGGCGCAGCTTGTCCATGTCGGTCTCGTAGGACACGATGAAGTACTCCCGGTTCACGAACCGGTAAGGGCCCCTTTTTTGGTTCGGTCCCGCGTAATTGGTTGGTTGCTTTAACAGAACTAAAAAGAAAGAAGAAGAGGGGCTGGTACATGGGGTAGGAGGGCGAGATGGCTGGCATGGAGGGCAGCGCAAGGATTTGCTCACGAGTGAGCCCGCCCTGTGCGCACAAGCGAGCCGCATATTCGTCAGCACCCAACGCAACTTTGACACATTTTGGCATTCGCTCTTTGAACGTACGCGCAAAGCCGACGACGAAGCCCGGCGAGCAGCTGCCGGCAGGCTCGTGGGTACAGACGGGCATGCAGAAGAGAGCGCGTAGCCACAGGAGCGACGAAGCATTGTGGTTGTGGTGGACGTGTGGTTCGAAACTGTTTTGTGCCGGCGAGCAATGGGCAAAAAGAATAAATGGCGACCTCGGCCGCGTGAACAGGAAGTGAACGTGGTCTGTGGACAAGAGGAGCACGTGGAGAGAAGAGCAAGACAAGGGCACTGGAGCTGCACCTCCGGCCCCGCCCAGCTTGGCGGCCCAACAGGCAAAGCATGGCCCAAGGGCCCAACAGTCCAAACCTTGGGATGTTGGGCGGCCAGTTGTTTTTTAGTCGATCATTTTCGTTGTTGTTTCGTTATCGTTTCGTTGTTATTTCAGAATTCACTCATGTTGGTATGCAGACAAGCGCTAGAAGGGCGACTCGCGGTACTCGGAGGCGCCGAGGCCCCGCGCGTAGGAGTCCCACGAGGCGGCCGACATGGCGGCCGCGCCCGGGAGCAGCAGGTTCTCAAACGTCTTTTGCAGCTGCCCCTTCACGCGCTTCTGCAGCCGCGCCGTGTGCTTGGCCTGCAGCTCCAGCACCTGCATGCTCAGCTCTTCCTCAAACTCGGCCATCTGGTCGGCCACGATCTCTTTCAAGTCCCGCTGCACCAGCACCACCACGACCACAACAAACATCAATAAACAAAACAAAACGTGAATAAAACAAAGTGAACAATGATTACCTTGAGCTTCTTGTAGGTGATGCGGATGTTGAAGGTGCGTGGCGTATTGGCGGGCTGCATGTTGCCTATCTCGGTCGCGCGCCGCAATCGTGGTGGCGTGTGCCGGGGCGACTCATAGCTGTACGCGCACACATATGTGAGGCCACCAAGAGTCAACCAGTGGCCACCCGTCAAAAAAATAATGAATAAATAAAAATGGGGCACGCACCTGGCGGCCCGCTCGACGGTCTGCGCCCCGAGGCCCTGTCGGAGCAGGCTCGCCATTCCGATGTTCAGCGCTTCACACATACACACAGCCCAGCCCAGCCCAGACAAGCCCGGCATGCCAAGCACGTGACGTCAGCCATGGCTGCCTGTGGTTTGCGGTGGTGGAGGGGGGGGGGGTGAGAGAGCTCCTCACGCACCATCGGAGGTGCTGGCGTTGATGGAGAAGATCGATGGGACGGGCCCCACCCTGCTGCCGCTGCCGGCCGATCCGACCACCTCGGTGTCATGGTCGTCGTAGTCGTCCTCGGACTCGTCGCTCCACTCCTTTGCCGCCCGCTTCTGCTTGCGTTGCTTGTACTTTTTCTTCTTCTTTTTCTCGTCCTTTTCCTTATCCTCCTCGTGATGCTTCTTCTTGTCGTGCTCCTTCTTCGCCTTCACCGCTTCCTTGGCCTCCTTCGCATGGCTGCGGTCCGTTTCGTCGCCCGAAGGTCCAGAGACGAGTTCGATCTCCTCTGCGGGTGTCATGTCATCTTCATCGTCGTCATCGTTGGTGTTGTACTCGCGGTCGAGAATGCGGAACAGGTCGAAGATGTCCATCTCCTGTGCGGTGTGGCTGTGTTGCTGCCGGGCCCCTCCTGGCCGGCCGCCATCTACTCATGGGCCCACCCCATCCAATCAGCACACGTGATCATCATCATCGTTATCATCATCAGATAACGCAACAGAAAGAAGGGATGGGGAGGCGCTACCATCGCCACCGTGAGAATGGCCGCCGCTGCCAGTGTGGGAATGCCCGGTTGCGGCGGTCGTGGTCCCCTTGGCCTGCGTCCGCTTCGACTGTGTGTGTGGAATTTGAGCAATGACGAGAGCGACATAAGCTGGTAGCGCCACATGAACGATGTGTGCTGTGTGGTTGCGTACGATTTTGGCGGCGTGGTAAGAATCCTCGATGATGAAGATGAAGATGTTGAGGATGGCCGTGATGAAGAGCGCGATGAAGGAGTAGAGGTAGATGGTCGGCACGATCGGGTACGGGTAGTTCTCGTTCAGTTGCTCAAAGGCGGCTGCACGCGTGAGCACCCCCCGCTCATCTCAGCTCTCGGGCCACAGTGTGCAGCATGCGAGCCAGCAACAACCAGCGTCGCGAGGAGAAGGCAAGTTCACGTACCGCGGATGTCGTCTCCGTTGAGGAGGGCGAACAGCGTGATGGCCGTGTTGTTCAGGTCCTCAAACTGTTGAAGAAACCGTTGTTGGTTAGGAAAAAATTGAGGAAAACAAAAATTGAGGAAAATAAAAACGTACGCGGTTCGAGTAGGGCGAGAAGAGGACGACGCCCATGAGCATGTACCCGAAGAAGATCGGGAACGCCGAGATGATGAACCGCGCGATGCGCAGGCCCGATATCCTGCGTAGCGTAAACCAATGATCAGTGTCGGCAAGTGGGGATGGGGATCGGGCGTGAACGCTACCGGAGGGTGAGGATGAGGGTGTAGAAGTGCTCGTAGTACTCGAGGTACCGAAGAATCGTGATCGACGCACCCAGCGCCCCCATGCCCTCCATGATCGAATAGGCCATCCCCTGTTGTTGTGTTTTTTTTTGTTTTTTGTTTTTGTTTTTGTTTTTTGTTTTTTGTTTTTTGTTTTTTGTTTTTTGTTTTTTGTTTTTTGTTTTTTGTTTTTTGTTTTTATATTTAGTTGTTGGCCGCCGCAGTATCCGCCTCGCTAAGGGCCCTGCAAGAGGAGGAGAAGGGAGAGAGGGACGCACGGTCTTGTATCCAAACTCCTCGATGATGCCGAGCACGGAGGCCAGCATCAGGAACAGCGATGTCGCCATGATGTGGATGTTCCTGCGCGAGATGTGACAATAAGCCTCATTGAGTGAAGACGATGATGACGACGGCAATCAATAATGAAAGAGAAGAGAAGAGGGCGACGAACCAGAGCGGGAAGAACTCAAACTTCACGGAGAAGGGGATGCGGGACCAGGCCGGGTACTTCTCCTCCTTCATGACCCTCTTCGGGATGGCCAGGTAGGTCCGGCGCGTTCTCTAAATTCCTCAACGACACCAACAAAATTGAATTAGAATCATTTTCTAGCAATGCGATGCACGAGGGAGGCGCGTACGAGGAAGGTGATGACGTTGGTGAAGAAGGCGCGGATCGCAAAGACGAAGGAAACGAAGTTGAGTGCGAACACGAGCGAGTGGAAAATAGTGAATATGTTTTGCGTCTCCAGCCCTGTCGTCGCGGCAAACCCCGGGTGAGTGCCTCGTTCTCGTTCGCCCATGCCCTCCAAGAAGCGACCGCAGAGAGACGCAACGAACCAATGGAGGTGGTGTAGTAGATCTGCTTGTCGAGGAGAAGCTCGAGCTTGATCTGCCCGCCTTCCTTGATGTAGAGCAGCTGGACGTCCCACATGAACGGGATCGGACCCAGCACGCCCACGTTCAGGTTGACAAAGTTGAACGACAGACTCATCTTCACCTGTTGTTCTCATCCCATCCACACTTCCACCATATGAGCAGCAATATTCAAAAAGAAAAAAGAATATGATAAAAGAAAAACAAAGAAAAAAGAGGTGAGGGATTGGGACCATGCGGTGGAAGGCGTCCTGCAGCTGGCCCGGGTCGGTCACGTTGAAGGGTCCAAAGGGCGAGTCCTGGGTCAGGTTGAACACCACTGCGCGGCCGGCCAGCCAGCCAGTAAGCCAACAATCGCAGGTGCAGATGTGGACTACGTTGTGGGCCGCGAGAGGGAGAGAGGCGTACTGTCGGTCTGGCCGAGGTCGTCGGCCTGGATGTCCCACGTGTCGTTGGTGAGGACGAAGAAGTCGTGGTCGTAGGCGCTGTAGAGCATGCGAATGGGCCGCACGTCCCCAAGCGTCTCCCGGTCTGAGTGCCGCTGCAGGAACATATCCACTGCCAGGCTATTTATTTCACTATACTGTCATCGTCATCGTCACCATCACCATCAACGTCGTCATCACCGTACACGAAGTCAGCAGACGTCAAGACGAAGAAGAAGAAGAAGAAGAAGGCGTAAGTACTGTATCTACGGTTCGCTTGATGGAGTTGATGACCTCCTCGACGGTGTGCATGGCGACGCCGGTGGTGTCGGGGTCGGCGCCCTGAACGAGGAAGAGGTCCTCGAAGGTGTTGTGGGTGGCGCGCGTGTACTGGGCGGTCTCGACGTAGGCCAGCAGGACCTGGACCGTGACGACGATGAAGATGAGGGCGTGGAGGACGACCTTCCACGGCACCCGGTTGTACTTCTTCCACTTCTGCCACGGGCTGAGGAGCATCGTGTCGGCCAGCGACATGCGCGGCCGGTCCCAGCAGTGGGCAGCCAGCGTGCGGTAGACCTCTGACCCACGCCAGGCGGCGGTCATCGTCGCCTTCACCTTCCCGGCGGCCGTGCCGTCGACGGCGCGTCGTCGCTCAATCTCCTCTTTGGCCTCTTGCTCGCTAAGCGGCCGCCCGTTGGACGCCATGGAGGGCTTCCTCTTCTTGTTGGGATCTGGATGCGAGGCGGACGAAGTGGCGGCGGAGCCAAGCAGCGCGCCCTGTTCCTCCCGCTCGCGTTCGAGTTGCTGCATCTCAAAGGCCGAGAGGGTGCGCTTGAAGTCGGTCATCCGGAAGGTTCCTTTTCTCCTACGCTTACGTCTGCAGTTGACAGATTCGGGGCAGTTGATGAGCCCGAACGAGAGCGAGAAAAATCTGACGCAGCAAAAATGAATCAAGAAAGTAAGAAAAGAGAGGATGAAAACATGCATCACAAAGACGTTCTTCAGGCTGAGGAAGCAAAAAGACAACTTACCGTTGAATTTGCTGATAGCGCTGGCCACAATCGATCCTTAGTTGTGCAGAATCGATAGATGAGCGATTTGCACCTGAAAGTCCATACAGCTTCGCCACAACTGTGCAAACTACAACAAACACGTGGTTCGTTCAAGGTCTGCCAGCTCTAATCTTAAGGCTTCCTTCACACACGCAGTAGCACGAAAGCACCAAAGCGTGTTCTGGTGAAGGGTTTTGCGTCGACACTCCGCGCCACCGTCACCTTCTTGGCACACCATACCGTGGTGGGTACCGAAACGCCAACGCCTCGTCTCGAGGAGGCAAAGAACAGTTTTGACGCCAAAGAGTTTAATGATCCTCCTGCTGTGGCGGGCTTGATGCCTCCTTGAGATTCTTCATCGAGAGCCGCACAGCGTGAAAACCTCGCGTCAAGCGGTGGGTGAGCTTGGGCTTGTTTCCTCCTTGGGGATCGTACGACGACTTGTTGCGGAGGCTGCCGCCAAAGTCCTCAGCCGGTTCGCATTGACGCGACCTCAGGGCGAGCTCCTTTTCTCCCAACACGATTGGCGGTCGAAGCAAGTAGGACATGATGGAGCTGACTTCGTTTAGCCGGTAGGTGGCTTTCTGTAGGTGAGCGATGTTGACGGTGACCTTGGCAAGGAGGCTCATCTTCTCAAAATTGATCCACGCTGGGTCAGGCAGTCGATCTACGTTCTCCTCGATGAAGGTGAGCTCTTTCAGGTTGAGCGCCTGAAAGGGTACCAGCGGTGGCTTCGTGGTTGAAAGCAACTTGCGATAGTTGGCGTAGTTGTGGCTGGGATCTGTGACCGAAGCTGGCGAAAGAGGATGCTATTATATCAGACGGGTATGAGGTCTCTTTGTTTGGTGGTGGGCCGGTACCTATCTCTTCCAGCTTCTGCAGGTACTTGGGACTCACGCCTTTCCAAGAGGCTTTGAGGCGAGACACGGGGCCCAAATTCAGGGCCAGGTGAATGGCCATCACAGAGTTGAAGTTGTTCAGCGCCAAACACTGCATGGCCAGCTCGATAAACCGCTCGATCACCACAGCGCGTTGCTTGTGGTTTGGCGTGAGCACAACCTCTGAGGCCACCCAATAGCAAGTCTGTCCAAGCCAAGTGTCACAGTCAGCTCTGTGCGTCCAAGTCTTGAAAGCAGACCACCACAAACCTGGTTGAATCTATCGATCGCGTTGCGTATGAGGGGCGCCTTGCTCCGGTCTGGTGAGCTCCAGGCCTTGTTGTAGAACTCATGATGTGGTATCGGACAAAAGAAAGTACATTCGAGCCTAGTCAGCTGCCGCGCCACCTGATCATCGTTCGTGAGTTTGTGGCCAAGAATCGGTCAAGTGAATGGAAAGGAGAAAGACCTCGATCGGGGAAAAGTCCAGCAGGGACGGGTGGCTTTGAAGGGGGACCAGTGATTTGGGGGCGTCGGCGAAGATGACGGGGTGATGTTCATCCAGCTCGTCCACTCGATGCTGCGCTTTTCCCTGCCACCGCCCTCAGCAAGCAAGACTTTGGAGAGCGGCTGGTGGGACAACTTACTCGCGCGATGCACAACATGCGCCAGCTCGGCGATCTGCCGCTGGTGGTGGCCACCATGCTCTCAAATGCGTTGAGCTCAGCCATGAGATCAGGCTGGTGCAAGAAGTCAGAGTAAAACAACTCGATCCACGTTTTGACCACCTTGATCACTCTGTGATGTCGTTTTTAGCTGGTGCGCCAGCAGGGGCAGGGGTCTGCAGCTGAATGTACTTTTGTCGTACAACGGACTGTCGGGCACGACAATGTCGGAAGCTCTCCCCCAGCTGCTGGCTGTCCAAGTGGATTCCGTTGTAGCTAGCACCAATGGGTGAGTACGGTGTCGAAGATAAAGCCACTGTTGGTAACGGCGTACCAACTTGCCAACCGTTGCATCAGCTCCACACTATCCGTGAAGTAGCGGTGAGTAGCAAGGAAGGTTTCCACAAAGGGCTCCTCTCCTGTACCCACGATGTTAAGGGGCGTCCCACGCAAAAACGAGAGCTCTTTACGCACCCAGCTCGTTAAAAAGAGCAGCGAAGAGTCCCTCATAGGTGCCCGAAACAACAGTCTTGCGACCGTCCACGACCACGACCTTGGTCTCTTCTGGCCGCTCCAGCTTCACATAGAACTCTACTGCTGAGCTGGACAGTCCTTCAACTCGGCTCAGCTCTCCAAAGTAGGAGGTTTTATGCTGCGAGTTCTCTTCTGTGTCTTGCGCTGTCTCCCCCGTCTCCACTTCAAGTATTGCCTCTTCAACGTGAGAGGTGTGAAGGTCACTTTCTTGGGCATTATCTGCTCCCCCCCAAGTCTCAGTCAGCTTTCTCCGTGGCTCTTCTTCACTTGTAGAGGTGGAGCACCTGCAAGCTGAATGGCCACATAAGTGTGCCTGGCGGAGAAGTCCCATGATGCCAAGAAAGGCTCTGAGTTGGTACGCCGTAAAGGCACAACCAGGTCGGCAAACGTGTCTGACTGAACTCTCTTCTTCAAGAGAATCCCTACGGCTGTCGTTCCTCTCTTTCGGCCTCCTGCTCCAACAGGAGAAGATCTGGCAGGTTCATGTCGCTGCTTGATGGCTGGGAAAGCGGGCTGGGAGATCCTGGGATCCGCCAGCAGCTGACGTGGGGAGGTGCGAGGAGTAAAACCTGGGCTAGCCATGAGATAGCCCGGCATCCAGCTGGAGCTTTGGACACTTGGAGCTTGAGCTAGCTCATGGGCAGCTTCTTCACCTTTGCCATCTTGGTCTTCCATCATCATCTTCGCTTTGACCCCTAAGGGGTGGCCGGTTATTTCCTGGTGTGGTCTGGACACAGAAGGAAAGCGAACCGAGCAGTCCTGGGCTGCTGCCGCACAAGGCAAGCCTTCAAGAGAGGAGTCACAGATGCGTTTATGAGAGAGTTGAACTTTCCGTGTGTTAACATCTTTCCTTGCCCTTGGTCCCAGGCTCAGCCTCGGCTTCGTCGGTGGCGACCTCCATGGCAGCAGCGTCCGCCGCAGGTTCTACTGCCGCGGCCTCGTCCTCGTGCATAAGCAGCAGCGCAAGGACAGCGGCCTTGTCCTGGTCGTTGAGGAACAGCTGTGCGCAGCGTCCGGCCTTCCACGCGGCCACCTCCACCGTGCTGCAGCACATTCATGAGCCGGTCAGTCACGTCGAGATCGCGTGCGGGCGCTCTTCATGAAACGGCAAAAGGAACAGGAGCCAGAGGAGGAGGAGGAGAAAGGAGTCGTACTGCGTCAGCTCGGGCAGCTGCACCTTGAACACGCAGCCGCCGTTGTCTGCCAGAAACGAGCACAACGACGCGCATTTTTTCCACTCAAAAATCAGACACCTGCTGAAGAGAGAGAGAGGGAGAGGAGAGGTGCCAACGAACCCAGTGCGGCGAGGGCCTGTTGGGTGGGCTCCAGGAACTCCGAGATGGGCGGCGAGCGCTGCTTGACGAGCAGCAGGAACTCGTCGCGGGTGAGCCGCACGATCCGCTTGTCCATGTAGGGTGACAGCACCGACAGGCCCTGGTCACCGCGCAGTCCGCTCATGTCAGCCCGTGTGCGTCTTCTCAACTAACGCGCGATCTGCTCTGCTCTGCTTTGCTTTGCGCGCGGGGGCGGAGGACGTACCTCCTGGCTGGGCCGGTAACGGCAGCCGATGTTGGGCGGGGCGTGCTTCTTGAACACGGCCACTCCCGTGTTGATCGTCTGCTCGCCGTGACGCCGCAGAAGTGGATAAGACAGAGCGAAAGAGAGAGAGAGAGCGAAAGAGAGCGATGGAGAGATTAAAACGGCACGTACGCGTCGGAGACCGTCTTGGCAGTTGAAGAGGATGTCCTTGACGCCGTCGCTGACCAGGTAGATCGAGAGCGCCGCCTCGGCGCGCACCATCAGCTGCGCCTCGGGGAAGTCGTCCCGCACGCCATAGTACTCCCTGCATGCAGAAAAAAAAGCTGACGTCAGCACTCGCTTGCCCATTGGCCGGTGCCTGGACCTGGGACGAGTTCACGCACTTGGCAGCGCGCCACTCGGCCAGCATGGGGCCAGTGAGGGGCAGGAAGGGCTCCTCCTTGCCCCACTTCTTGCCGGCGGCCGCCCGGCGTCGGTCGCCCTCGGCGGGCGCGTCAGCACCCTCGGCATGAACGGCGGCGCCATCGGTGGGCGTCTCGCCGCGGAGCTCCTTGCCGACGATCTCCTTGACGAGGTGCTTGAGCTGCGGGTCGAGCACGATCTGCTCGTCCTCGTCCTCATCGGCCGCCACCGGCGCAGCAGAGCTCGACGTCGACGTGGCGTCCATCGCCGACACGTCGTCTGCGTCGGGACGCGGCTTGCCGCGGGGCATCTCGCCCACCTTTTGGATCACCGCCACGAAGAAGCCGCCCGTGTTCTGGTCCTGCGGGTACACCCGCACGCTGTCGATAACACCGCACAGCATGTGAGTGACTACCACGCTCACGTCGACAACAACAGCTAGTGCCGGGGGCGAGATTCGAACCAGCGCTCGAGGTGGAGCTCGCGGGCGTTGGCAGGCGGGAAGCACGACGCGTGGATGAAGCGCTTGCTGCGGGCGGGCAGGGCCTCGTGCGCGGCGTACCAGCCGGGCGCCCAGGCCGCCGCGGCGGCGTCCTCCTCGGACGCGGCTTGGCGGTTGTTCCGCTTGTTGCGGGGCTTGTTCATGTCAAACACTTCCCATGTGGTGAGGCCCGGCCGGCGCTTGAGCTCGGGCAGCTGCTCAGACACGTCGACCAGCTCGAGCGCGCCCTGAGCGCGGTTGAGGAGGGCGGCGACGACGGCCTCGTTCTCGACGGGGTTGAGCGAGCAAGTGGAGTAGACCATGCGCCCGCCCACCTTGAGCAGGTGCGCCCCGCGCGTCGCGATTCGCAGCTGCAGCGTGTGGATGCCTGGCATTCCAGTCGCGTTCGTCAGCCCAGAGCTCCGGGACGAGTACAAAGCACATTGCGGGAAAAAGGAAGAGGAAGAGGAAGAGGAGAAGGAGGACCATTGGCCAGGTTGGGGTGCCACTTGCGCCAGAGGTCGATGTTCTTGCGAAGCGTGCCGTCGCCGCTGCACGGCACGTCGGCAAGGACACGATCGAACGCCAGGTCCCTCTCGCCTACGCAAAACATTTTACCAAATATTTCGTGAGCTATTTTCTTTTAACATAAAATATAATATTTAAAAAAATTAAAATGACGATTGCGTGGAGGTGTTGTACCGGCAGAGGAGTTGGAGGTGAGGGTGAGGCGCGGGAAGGACTGGGCGGGGAAGTTGGTGACCATGCCGCATGGGCTGGCCAGACGCTTCATCTGGTGCACCAACATGTAGCACCGCTTCTCATCCACGTCGTTGGCCACCACCACGCCGGCTACCACGCAGCACAACAACCACGATCACGACCATGTCAGCCATTCGGGGTCATGACACACACCCACACACAATGTGCAGAGCGAGGCCTCCAGGCGTGATGTACTCGGGTTGGTGCTGTTGGCGTCCTTGTGCATAGCCTCCAGCATCTGCGCCGTCTTGGAGCCGGGCGAGGCGCACATGTCCAACACCCTGTCCGTGCGTCCGTGGCATGTGAGCCGTGGGCTGGCTAGCGTGGCGGGGCGTGGAGGCGCGCGTACCAGTGGTGGCCCTTGACGTCGAGGAACAGTGGGGGCAGCATGCTCACCGCCTCCTGCCGCGACACGTTACCCTGTGTAGAGAGGAAGAACAAAAGAACAAGAAGAAGCGAATGAGCATTGGAGGTCAGAACAGCCTCAGGGCGTGTGCCTCAGGGTCGATGAACGCACGTTCTCCGTCTGGGCGACGAGGAACTTGCGGAATCGGTTGAAGATGGGCGACTTCCGCATCTCCTTGCGTCCGGCGCTGAGCTGCCAGGCAAGGCCGCCAGGGTACCTGCGCATGTTCGTGCAATGTTGAGTGGAATGATGATTACAAGGTAGCACGTGTAAAATCGCGAACGATGAGAAGAGCGAAGGGTTTACCAGGGAATGCGCTCAAAGGCGAATGCCTCATCCACGATGGTCTCCGCGGCCTTGGCCATCCCGGGGCGGAAGAAATCAGCCACCTTGGCTGTCATGAGGGGCTCGAACGGAGACGACGACGTGATGCGGATGGTCGTGGGCAAATCTTTTCGCATGGTCTCCAGCAAGAGTTGCCAGTCCCGCTCAATCGCCTCTGCACCATCATGACGATCGAACCCAAGGACCTTGTGGTAGTAGTCCTCGAACAGTGCATTCTTCTTCTCAATGGTCCAGCTGGCCTTGGGCTCGCCCAGATTAAACCACACGTCCTTCTTGGCGCCATCGGCGCCCTCGGCACCCGTGGCCGGCGTCTGGTCCTTCCGCTTCCTCCCCTTACTGCCCTTCCATTTGCCCATGTTTCAAATCTTACCCGATGACAGAGATGACGATCAAAAGATGAGTTGAAATGTTTTTCTTAAATGATTGTTTGCCTCCAAACACAACTCCGCGAACAAAACCCCAGAAACGAAGAAGAACGAGACGCGGAGGCAAGGCGAGGGAGCACTTCAAACTTGGCTTCTTTGAGTTGTTCAGCGTTGCACACAAACCACACGTGTAGCAGCAGAACCTCCCCAGGAAGCCAGTCGAGCCAGGCCAGTGAGGCTACACCACTCGCTGGATCTGGAGTGACGTGTTGGGCGCGAGCGGGCTGACCTCGGCGGCCTCTGGCGGCGCGAGGCGCGATCGGATGTAGAAGATGAGCCAGTGGAGGAGGTAGAGCGCGACGATGACGGCGTTGGCCAGGGCGGCGATGCCCAGGTTCCTGAGGTCCGAGTTGAAGATGAGGAAGCCGGCCAGTGACAGCGGCGGCACGGCCAGGAGGAAGACGCCCACCTTCCCGCCGGGCACGCGGAAGGGCCGCGGCGTGAGGGGCTCAAAGAAGCGCAGCGCAAAGAGCGACGCATACTGGAGGGCGATGTTGACGACTCGCATGAGGGTGGTGACCTCGGCCAGCTCGTTGAAAGGCACGCGCGCCAGGAAGCAGCACACGACGCCCACCATGAGGAGGGCCGCCACGGGCACCACCTCGCCGTCCTTGCGCCGCACGGACCAACCCACGGGCCGCGGCAGCTTCTGCGCCCGACCCTCCTCGAGGGCCATGGCCCAGCAGGTGCGCGCCAGGGTGGCGATCAGCGCGTTGGCCATGCCAAAGTTGCTCACCGCGGCGGCGATGGTCATCAGGATCCCGAGCCAGTCGCCCACCTTCTCGGCGATGGTTTGGAAGAACCCGGCCTGCCACTGCGTCCAGTCGGGCACCACCCAGTAGCCCAGCACCACCGGCACCACGTACGTCGCCCACAGCAGCGGCACCGTGCAGACGATCCCTGCGCAGGAAAGAAGAGAAAAGAAGAGAGAGGCGTGACGTCATGCCACGTCATCCGCCCGGTGTTCAAGCACGGCCGTGTGTGTGTGTGTGATGGCGCCAATACCCCTGAGGTAGGTGCCGCGCCCGCCCTCGACCTCGCCCGCCATGGCGCCTGGTGGCCGGATGATGCGCGGTGAGTGCAAAAAGAAAAAGAAAAAGAAAGCGTCGTGAGAGGACGGACCCATGATGTCAAAGCCGTCGAGGTTCCAGATGATGACGCTGACAAAGAGGGCCCAGTCGATCGAGCCGAAGCTGCGGGTGTCGAGGACGGCCTTGGGGTCGAAGTAGCCCTCCACGGGGATGGCCACCACCTCGATGACAAAGGGCAGCAGGATGACGAACAGGATGGCCAGCGAGAGGCGGCTGAGAAAGTCCACGCCGATGATGTTGATGGCCACCACGGCCGCCAGGAAGGCCACCTGGATGAGTAGCTCCTGCCACCAGGTCAAGTGCACTGGCAGGTAGTCGATGAACAGGCCCGGGTACATGGCTGCGTCGAAGAACAATCCATTTTATGAAAAAAGTAAATAATAATTGTTAAAAATGTAAACATAAAAAGAAGCAAAAGCCACGAGTGCGCACCGAGAGTGGTGAAGTTGGCGCAAATGATGTTGTAGGCATTGACCCAGCCCAGGAAGTCACCGAACGCTCGCTGCACCCTGATGATGATGACGATGTCGCGCGATAGGTTGTTGTTGCAGATATCAGACCCCAAAGTCGAGGGTGGTGGTCGTGTGGGCGTGGCGCAATCCTACCAGACGATATTGCCGCCGTTCTCGGACATCATCAGCGACAGCTCGGCCGACATGATGGCCTGGGGAACGCTCCAGATGAAGGGCACCACCAGCAGCCCGATAATCGCCACCAGCGGGCCTGTGGCGTTGTTTGCCACAAAGGAAAAATGAAAAGTAAGTCCAAAACAAAATAAGT